>JADRCH010000255.1:1793393-1821964 GCA_019843965.1 Rhynchomys soricoides
GTGTATGTGTATGTGTGTGCATGTGTATATGTCTGTGTGAGTGTGTGTATGTGTGTGTGTATGTGAGTGTGTGCATGTGTATATGTGGGTGTGAGTGTGTGTATGTGAGTGTGTGCATGTGTATATGTGTGTGAGTGTGTGTATGTGAGTGTGTGCATGTGTCTATGTCTGTGTGAGTGTGTGTATGTGTGTGTGTATGTGAGTGTGTGCATGTGTATGTGTATGTGAGTGTGTGCATGTGTATATGTCTGTGTGTATGTGTGTATACGTCTGTGTGCATATATGTGTGTATGTGCATATGTCTGTGTGTGTATGTGTGTGTGTGTGTCTGTGTATGTGTGTATAACTAAACAGAGGTAGGATAGAAAGAGCAGACACAGTATCAAACAGCTTCTCTCTAAAGCACAGTGGAGGAGAAGTAGCGGCAGGCAGCCTCACTCCTTTCCTTGAGGCCGGAGTCTTTCATTCAAAGGCCATGCAAAGATCCTTTAAGCAAATCTTTATTTAGGGGACACTGTCAGGGAAACGTCCCCCATTGCAAAGGCTTGATTTCTGCTCGGATAACACTTAAAGCAGTGAGGTATGTGAAAGAGACTGCTAGAGATGAAAGGGCTAATTACTCTCCTCACCCAACCTCTGCACATGACTTCCGGACACCTCGTTACAATCCTCGATCCCGTAAAGTAGGACAAATAGTAAATACCAACTAATAAAATGAATTGAGGACAGGAAAAGCATTCTGTCTAATAAGATCCTATTACAACTTGGGTTCATCCTTTCACCATCTTTGAGATCAGAAGAACGTATCAATCTCCTCAGTTAACCCTTTGGCAGCACAAGTGTATTCCTCCGCAGTACGTGCACGGAGGAATACATTCCTTCTGTGATTCCTTCTGTGATTACCATTGTTTAATTTCCTTTTGGAAAAAAAGTCAAGGTGGCTCAAAGGGTTTGTCAAAGACATGGTTCTGGGGAGTAGGAGAGATGACACAGAGGTTAAGAGTTGTACTTCTCCAGAAGACCTGAGTTTGGTTCCTAGCACCCATGTATTGTGGCCCACAACCACCTCCAGCTCTCGTGTCCTCCGCCCTCTTCTGGTCTCCGCAGCAACCCACACACCTGTGGCATTCATTCACACAGACACACATACACATAAATAAAGCAAAAAGGTCCTTTTAACGGGTGGACATAAAACATGCCTTACATTATTCTTGCTACTGTAGTTACTCATGGAAAGAATCCAGGAAGAGCCAGGCTCCCTCGTGGTTATCAAGCTGGGAGCCACCCTGGCCCCAGGTCCAAGAGTCAACATCAGATCTATAAGAATGTCTTCATCTGCCCATCCATCACATGCATCTCCCGTATATGTAGATTGAAAGTCTATTCTTCATCGGGCACTATTGGGTGACTTCACTGACACAACAGGGGGAGACCGTGGCCCTCTGGAGTTTAGTACCGTCAGGAGAGGACAAACAGCAGTAGTGTAAGCATGTCGACCATGCTCACCTATAGGATTTGGGACTTCAACTCAGTTGGAAGAAGAAAATCTGGAGATCCTGGGTTTAGTTTGCAACAGGAGTAAATGAATGAATGAGGGGCTGAGAAGACCCTTCTGTTGATAAAGGATGGACCCAACAGCATACGTGTGCAAACCCAGCAATTGGAGAAGGAGCCCATGGAAAAAAGGCAGAGTCGGAGGTGGGGGAAGGGCTTATAGGTGATCCAGTCTTGCTGGAACAGTGAGATCCAGGTTCATTTAACATACAAGAGTCTTATAAAATAAGAGTGGAGAAGTAACTGGGAAAGATCTCTGATATGCACTCCTGTCCTCCACAGGTTTCCACACAAGCAAGAGCAGCCATACACACATGCATATGCAAAGAAAGACACAGATATACAGATACATACACACACACACACACACACATATACACACATGCGCGCGCGCACTGCATGAATAAATAAATATAAATTACTAATAAACATTACTAAAACAGCGTAACTGCTAAGAAGAAAAGTGACCAACAGGGTGGTAAAGGAGACTGGGAGCATGAAGGATTCGGGAAGCGCTGTAGAGTTAACCAAGAGTGAGCATCGTTGTTTGAGAGAGAAACTAAAATGGAAGAAGTTAGCCAAATAGACAGGTAGAAAATACCGTAGGCCTTGAGGCCAGAGGCTTCACGACGTGTGAGGTGTTCCCACTGTCCACAGCAACCAGAGACTAACCACTATCAAATGACCTGCTTATACTCAGAACTTTCCATACAAGCATGTAGAGTTCTTTTTAAAAAATAAATTATTTTCTAATTTCATGTGTGTGTGTGTGTGTATTTTTGATAAACGTTCCTCCCTCATTATTTTTTCTTATTCTCTTCTCCTTCTCTCCAAATCCCTTCTTCCCAAATGCCCTCCCTACCTTGCATGTCTCTGTATATTTATACGTGTGATCTGATAAATGTAATTAGAGACCTCTGCATCAACGTGGGTGGGTGGGTCTTTGATGGGCTAAGGTCCACGTGTCAGTGGCTATCTGTATCACTGAGGAATATGGTCCCCCCCCTTGCACACTTTTATTACCTATAACTCCTCTGAGAGAGTCGGGGTCTTACGAGCAGCTCCTCCATCCATGATGGAATGCTAATGGGCCCAGCCTTGTGCCCGACTTGTGCAGTTAGCCCCTGATACTCTGAGTGTATGTACAACGGCCATATCCTGACTGTCAGAGAGCAGCTTACAACATTCCTCCCCTCCCTCCCGTTTTTACATTCTCCCCTTTTCCTTGAGGAACAGATGACCAATTTTAGAGAGAATCTTTTAAATGTAGGTGAAGACACACCATTGTGGCTCTCTGACCATACTGCCCATCAGGGTAGCCTCTGGCCACATGTGTCTCACCCGGATTTAAATGTTCTACTATAATAGCACTATATACAGATTCTAGTCTTACTGTGGGAAAGAAAACATCAATAAGCAGTGCAATAAGAGTATTATAAAATACTGACTTATATACACACAATCTCACTTTACCTCTTTCTGTTACTTTCGTTAATGTGGTTACTATGTCACTTATAACTGCCTATAAATTACAGGCTACCAATGCAAACCGTAATGTTAATGGGCAGAGATGCTCATGAATCTATACTCAATAATATGTAAAGTATTTTACATAGCTTGCCCATTTATTCGTCCTTATTAAATACTAGTGAATACTCTATATCAGGAGCTGATGGGACCTACTTCCTATGGAATTTTTCAGTGAGTTGTTTTTATTTTTTTTCTGCCTTATTATTTGTTGCTATTGTAAATACCACTGAAAAGGATGTATTCTTCCCCAGCCGTCCTATACCTAATTTTTCATATACTGTCATTATTGCTTCAGCAGATGAGTTCTTGTCTATCTTGTACCCCCACCTGCTCAAAAGCCCTTCTGTTCCTTCCTAGGCTGCGTGTCCACAGTAGTAAGCATCCTGTCAGTAACCTCCACCTCCTCAAGCCTCTGTCTGTAACTTCCTGTCCCTTCTGAGTCATTAAACTCCAGTTCTCTGCCTCTCCATTCCACAAAGTGACCTTTATCAGAAGCAGCCAGTAACTACAGCATGGCTTCCCCAGTTCACACTAGGTAAATGCAAAGTCTGCACATGGCCTGTTCTGACTGGACCTCACCCAAAACCACTTCTGCCCATCCCCATGAGGGCTCTGGCTCCCTGGCCTTGGGCTCCTTCTTGCTGGCTCATTCCAGGCATTTCAAGATTCTGGTGGCCTCTATAACAAAGTAGCTTACCCCACTCCTGGTAAAGTGTCCTTCTTAGTTCCCAACAGCCTCTGAGATACACAGTCATGACGGTGACGTCAAGAGGACTTCATGGTCCTACCTAAGGTTTCACACGTTCCACAAGCTGTGTAATGTGATACAAGAGCGTAAACAATCTCAATAGTAGTAAGCCAGACTGAAAAAATACAAGACAGAATATCTGCTTGGGACAACGACAAGCCCAACTCTTTCAATGGTTTCTAATCAGAAAAGTAACAGGGTCACACATTTAGATAATGGACCTAGAGTACAGAACCCTCTTAGTCAAGATGCTGGAGAAGCTCACAAAGCAGTTAACAGAGGACAACTGGGTTAATGTATTATTAGGGAAGCCTCCTGGGGGAACCTGGGCTTGCAAACAATCACCCTGTTGATTTCTGAATCTTGTGTGTGGTCCATAACCCACCTAATTCCCAGGGATGGAGTGAATAGGAGGGAACTCCAAGTACACATTTCCAGCCCTTCACAGATGTATCCGATCATCATGTGAATCTTCACGGCATCTTTTGGGCCCTCCTGGGACATGGCTGTTAGCAGTCCAGAACACATTAGCCTTTCCTCTTTAACATTGTATCCTACTTTTGCCTGAAGAGGTTAGGTGATAAGGGGCTGGGGCTCCAGGTTGGTGTTGGGGAGAGGAAATGGAGAAAGGCAGAGATGGGACTTTCTGATTGCTTCACCTTGAAAATAAGAAAGAAAACCTCTTTGTCATTCTAGTACCCAGAAGACAGGGCCTATGTCTTAGTCTAGGGGAAACTATTCTGCTATGTTTTAAAGCTTCATTCATCTAGCTGGGCACAATTCTTATCATTCTAAACAAAATACAAGGTGTCAAAGCCCTAGAAATGCTGAGGCTGCGGGAGGAATCCAGCTTCCACCGAGAGATTTGGTAACTAGTCAAAAGACCAGTCAAAGCTTGTTGAAGAGTATAACTCAAAAAGTGACTCAGCTACTTGCTGAATTCAGCCATCTGTTCTTCATCCCTGAGTACTCCATTTAATGTAATCATATAGTTATTGTGGTAGTGAATGCAGCTTTGTATGCCGACGTCAGTCTTCAACAGGGGGCAACCTTAACCTCTTATCTCTAATTCTGATGGCTTTTGATAGCAAATCAATAGATCAAAACTCAACCGGCCCCAGATAAAAGGCTTCCTCACAAACCAAGGGCTTTGAGTTCTCATCAATGGAAGGCATGCCTCAGGGTTTTTTCTTACTTACTTATTCCGGAAAGCCAACAAAATATTTAGCTTGCACCGGTCATAGGAACACATGTCACAAAAAAGATACTTGTCCTCAGAGAAAAATGGTACACCAGGGCTTGAGGAGCAGCCCAATTGTAAAGCACCTGCCTGGCAAAGTTCTGGGTTTGATCCTCAGCACCAAAAAATAAACAAACACTGTGCAGTCATACAAAGTGCCTACTCTGTGATGGACTTTGCCCTGGATTTTTGCTCAAATAATTATATCTTAACTTGGAAAAATCCACTCAAAGAGCAGACAGGCAGAGTATTAGAATAGTAAGTGTATGTCCTTGGGTACTTTGCTCACACACACACACACACACACACACACACACACACAAAGAGAGAAAGAGAGAGAGAGAGAGAGAGAGAGAGAGAGCTGTGGAGGTCATATGTCTATTGTTCAGAAAGTCTTTTTGCATATACTGGTGTCTCATGTAAGCAGGGTTATGGGTAATGACAACTGGGGCTCTCATGTGGGTGTTCAATGAATGCAGACTTGTTTTGATATTCTCCAGGAATTATTTCAAGACCCCTTCAGAAACCAAACCAAGGAGTCTGAAGTCCATCTATAAAAATGACAGAAGTTGCCGGGTGGTGGCAGCACACCCCTTTAGTCCCAGCACTCAGGAGGCAGAGTCAGGCAGATGGATCTCTGTGAGTTCAAGGCCAGTTTGGTCTACAGGGTGAGACCAAACTGGCCTTGAACTCACAGAGATGAACTCATCTCTGTGAACGCATCTCTGTGAGTTCAAGAGTTCAAAAACAAACAAAAATTACAGAAGTGTTTATGCAACCTTGCACATCCTCCCGTATGCCTTGAAGCATCTCTGAATTATTTATCACAGCTAGTACAATGCAAATGGCATGCACATGGCTATTATGCAGTATTGGTCAGGAGTCATGGTAGCAAAATGAGTTGGTATTTTAGTACATGCTATATTTAGAAACATCCATTCAACCAATGTCTGTCATCATTTGCAAATGTGAGATCTACAAATATAAAAGGCAGAGTGACCAACTCGGCACCTGGGTCAAGTCTCTAGGCATCTTCCACTTCGAACTGTAATTTTAAAGTTCTTTAGAATTGTTAGTGGTTGGTACCTATTGCTCAAAGGCTGAAGGAGTAATTTTGATTCGTGAGGGTTTAATTCACCTGAAGACAATGCAAATATTCTCCCTGTCCCTTCCCATTGGTGATTCTAGGTGGGAGACAGTCAACAAATATCACAGTGCTTGCTGTCTGAGGATGTTGTGACTATAGTTGCATTGAGAACTCTACAGTCAATAGTACATTGTATCTGTACCCCAGTCAACAAACAACACATTGTAACTGTGTCCAGTCTAAAGCCCTAAGTTCTGGCCCTGACACTCAGTTCTTGTGAACTTCAGAAAACCAGTTCCTCTTAAACTTCATTGACTCATGCATCAGATGGGGATAATTTGGCACCCAGGCTCCTTCAGCCTACCATCCAACACACGGTCTTTAATGGCTAGCTATTTCCACAGAGCCCAGAGAGATTCATGTAGAATCTAAGTAGGGTTTTTGTAAATACTGAATTAATGTTGATGCTTCCATAAACAGGAAGACAGCTACACCTGCCCATGAATTCTGACTAACCTGAATACTCCAGAACTGGTGAGGCCACAATCTAATTTTTTAAAGTATTACATTAATTAGTTGATTTCTTTGTGTGTGGCAGAGAAGGGGTATGAACATGGCACAGTTGGCAGGAGTCAGTTTCCCCTTTCACCATGTGAAACTCAGAGATTGAACTCACCAGGCTTGTCAACAAACACAATCTCTCCACTGAGCATCTCAGAAACCTGCCACAATCTATCTGAAAGCATTAATTATTTTTGTACAGGACTTAATACTGCCTGAAGGTTGGTCCCTCATCATAATAAACTTATTAACAAAGCACAGTTTTCCAGAGAAAGAGATCCACGGTTCAGTTAAGAGAATTTGGGGAGATTTCATAAAGCATCATTTAAATCCCGTTGCCACAAGGTATGGGCCTCACGGCCTTCCTAAGTTACTTGCCTCTTTTAAATTTCTCTCCCCACCTCTTAAATGAAGAACTCCGTGTCCTGGAGTCATGGACTGAGGCACAGAGATGAGAACTGAAAGGCTTTAGCCTATAAGCTCTGTAGAATACACACTGCATTAGCTATGGCCATTTCAGTACAATATTATACTATCATTCTGTCAGTATAAGATTTGAATTTGCTGCTCTCTCCCTCCCTCCCCCACCACACCCTGCTAGGAACAAACTCCTCCCTCAGGAAAACTCAGATACTGATGAAGTCAAGAGGAAATGGTGAAAAAAGCAAGAGACAATAAATATCTTTCATCCAGGAATAACACTGCTCAGTCCAGGTCCTTTGCACATATCTCAGGAGAATTTTCCAGAATTTTATATATATGAAGGTCCAGTACAGTACCACAACAAAACATGACTGTTTACCCAAGTTCTTAGAAAATCCAGGCTTGGGAAGTGAGTCAGAGCCGGTTGTGAGGGTGCTCTGTCAGAGCTCAGGTGTGACAAGGGATAGTAGACAAAGCCACCTGCTAAGCTGAGAGCAGCCTTCTTCCAATGATCTGATACTCTACTATCCTAGCAATGTTCAAATATAATTTTTGTTCTCAGAGACTCCTTTTCCAAAGAAGAGGCCAAATGGATTTAAAATCCAGATTCCCCAGTTCTCACCTGAGGTAGATCCAAGATAAGCAGAAAACAAAACAATTCTCTCAAATCCCCTAGAATCTCACATGGTTGCAGACGGGCTAAATATTTCAGGAACATTTCTGGATAGGGATTTCAAAATGATAAGCCATCAATATTGATTTTCTAACTGACCCAGGATGTTAATTCTAAAATAAAACCTTTCTTGCTTAAGCTTGCAGCCCTAGTGGCCATAAGCCTTTTCCTGTAGTGGGAGTATCTTCCTATCTTGCCTTAGAAGGGTTCTGTGTAAGGATTCTATTTTTCCAGCCTCTGGTGTATCACAGCGTTCTCTGTCTCTGGGAAAACAGCCCTACATGAGGAAACATTTATTCAGAGGCTCTCCTTACTAAAAATCCAACCCTGCTTTGGGGAGAAAGGCGGGCCTAGTGCCCTAGGGTGACTAATGTTGCCATTGGCTCCTTTAAGATAAAGGGAGGGAGAACACTGGGGACCCCTCACTGGGCAGACTCAGCTTCCGGTGTTTGTGAGTCTGATGCTCTGCACCCCGATGCTGCACTAACGTGAGTGAGGAGGTGTGGGAGACATAAACCTGGAGCACCCCGGAGTTGACGGGCCGGGCATCACGTAGGCTCCCACTCCGGGCGGGGCGGTGCCCTAAGCAGCTCCCCAACCTGCGGCACTGGCGCCAGCCCCGCCCCGCTCAAGGGCGAAGGGAAGGTCATCCGAGGGGTGGGCGGAAGGCAAGGGCAGGAGCGCCAACCCTAAGCCTCCTCTGTGTTGACTCAGAACGAGGGAAAATAAAACTTAGCATTTGGACTCATCGAGGGCAGAGGAAAGAACTGAAAAGCAAAAGCAAAACCTGGCTCAGGGAACTGTCTGCAGCTGGCGCAAACCTCAAGACTTGGAGGGCATATACTCTATGAAAAGGTAGGTCTTGCTTCTAGTGACTGTCCCCATCAAGAAATTAGTATGAACTTGGAAAGCCCACTGTTTGGGAAACCCAGCGCCCCCACGTTTACCTATGATGAGAGACTGGGGCATGGTGTAGTCACCCCATTGCTCTTACATTTTAAAACATTCTCCTAGTTTATCAAATCCAAGCGTCCAGGAATCGAGTCCCTTCAGCTCTGAAATCAAACTCGTCATTAGGAGAAAAGAGAAGCCTGGAGCTGGTGCTCAAGTGAAGGCTGATGATGTCCCGGAGTCCCTGCTTCCTGGTCTTTCCCGTCCTGGGGAGGCTGGCCCGAAGGGCCTAGTGACCCATTTTAGTTTTCAGTTTTGTCACAACAGGAAGGCGATCGGAGAAAATCTTTTAAAGAATCTCCCTAGTGAATACATGAGACGCTGCCTGGCAGCCAATGCCACACCCGAAGGGACCCCTTCGCGCCCTCCAGCTGCGCATCCCGCAATGCAGCAGTGGAGACGGCTGCCAGCATTGCGTGGGAGGCAGGACTGGGCAGGAGGCGCTGTGGGGACCCCGCTGTTTTTCCTACGAGTCCCAGGGATTAGGGTGGGGCGGGTGCTGCTGCATCCTCACCGTCGCCCTGTACCTAATTCCAGGAAAGAACGCCTGGCTCTGTCATATGACCCAGACACTAGACGACCCCATTGGCTAGCTCAATTAATACATTTTGGGGATGGAAAGCTGGTTCATCTTGAGAATGAAGGATCCTACAACCATATCCTTTATCCTCTGCACCTCACCACGCAATGGGGCTCCATCCTCTATGGTCGCTCCTCAGACACCCAAGTTGTTCCTAGCCTAGGGCTTTCCCTATTCCTGAGCCACCGGTTCTCCTCGGCTCTCAGATAATTTTCACCAAGCCCTGTCCTCATCCTTTCTCCCAGATCCACGTCACCCAACTTTTCTACCCAGCTTTCCCTCTGTTCCCACCCCGGTTTCCCTCCTCTGCAGCCCTCTCCAGCCGCCTTCGCTTCCCGCCCGGGCCCCAGAGACCGGCGAGAGAGCCGCGCACCTTGGGCATCCCCGCCGCTGGTCAGGACACCAATGGCTTTGCCATTCCCAGAGCAGTGCTCCAGGTACTTCGGAAAGGAGCTGCTGGAGCTCGAAGAGTCCTTGTCATCCATGATGTGGAGGTCGAGAGACGCCAGACGCTCCGGTACTCAGCAAGCACTGAAGCCCTGGCCCACGCGCGCCAGCCTTGGAACCGCTGCCCCGCCTGCAACCGCAGGAGCCGCCCACGCCCCGCCCGAGCGCCAATGGGCTGTGGCGATGGGCGGACTTCACGCAAGGGCGGGGCCTGTCGTGACTCGGACTCCAGCACGCTGCAGGGGTGAACAGGATAGTGTGGAACCGCATTGTGTTAGGGATGCATCACTGTGGACCCTGAGAGGTGGAGTCGAGTGTGGGGTGCCTTCTCAAGTGGGGGATGGAGGGATCATAGCCGGGTAGGGAGCCCATAAGTGGATGGCAGCGCAGCTACGGGGATGATTCCGCAAGTGGGCCCAGAGCCTGCCAGCCTACCACGTGGGCGCAGAGGCTCGTGGGCTGCCCATCACCCCACCTGTTCTAGCTGTTAGGGTGGCGGTTGAGGGAGCCCAGAGGTCTGTGCAGTAGCAGAGGCACGCGCCTCACTTCCGGCAGGGTTCTTTCCTGGCCTGACAGTCGAAACAGTAGGGTGCTTCAGCATTTTTGTTCAATGACCAGGATCCACAGAATCTTCCACGTTTCACCTCCACTCCGAAATAAAGGAGGAAAGATGTGTGAGTAGATCAAGTTGTGTCACTGACTGTAGAGAAGGGATTGGGTGTAGAAGAATGTCTGTCGGAAAGCCATTCTTAGACACACCCTCAACTAGCAGGCCTGAGTTCTGACTAATCCAAAAGAAATTGGAGAAGGTGCAACAAAAAGGGCCTATCAGGTTCCAGTCACCACCCAATGGAAGCCCTGCTCTTGATTTGTTAGTCAGAACCCTGAAGCTTCTACTAGAAACTAACAAAAAAAAAAAAAAAAAAAGTATCCAGTCTGTGGTTGATTTTTGATTATTTTGGAGATACACCTCCTGAGGATCCCTGTGCTGTCCTGGAGCTTAATCTCTAAAATCACGCAGACCCCTTCAGCAGTCACCCCAAAAATAATACCTCAAAAGCAAACAAACTGGATAGCTCACGGAAGGAGTGGCAACCTGAGCCTCCTTCCTGTGCAAATGATAGATGTTGACTACATAGAAAAATAGGAAACAAAGTAACAGACTAAGCAAAGACAATACAGGGGGTGTAATTCAGTCTTATTACTGTTAGGACAGCCCTAGAAAAAAGATGGAGGCACACAACTTGTGGCTTTCAACTGACTCTATAAGCTTCAAACATTTAGAGGAGAAAACAAACAAACAACAACAATCTGCTATAGACAAGGATAGCTGAGGTCTGATCTCTGCCTTCCTGAATCAGTTGAGCAATTCCTGAACTCCCATGATCAACAGAAGTTGGCTGTCTCCAAGTCCTAACCCCCACCTTCCAACTTCTGGGAAAACAGCCAGGATATATATATATTAACAGATTCTCTTTATTATTATGATGAGCACTAATTGGATAGCATCTGAATGGCTTGGTAATAGATTTTTTTTTTTCTGAGCATCATTCTAAAAGGGAAGAGAAGAATATCCCTGGGTGCCTTGAAATTGGCTTGAGATGCCCTTGACCTTCCAAAAGCATTGGAAGCAGGGGGTGTCAGACTCGAAGCACCACTGCCCACAGAGGTTTCTGTAGCTTAAGGCCCAAGGTGAAGCTCAGAGAATCTTAAATCATGCCTTTCTGAGGTAGACAACACTCTAAAAAGGAAGAAGCACAGTGAGTTTCCTGTGAGCCTAATGCCCCTTATCTTCTGAAGTAATTGATACGTTTAAAATTCAGAATCTGAGCACTGGTCGCTTACTATCTGTTACAAATCTGCATCTTGGAAAGTGTTGTTTATATACTAATAGTTCTATCACAATGTGCTGGGTAAATTATGGCAAAACACTGACTGGGGTTTTACAGTCGCTGCTGGAGTTAGGAAAACAAACAAACAAACACCAGGTGGAGAACGGCTGTTCTAGGTTTGTCACAAGTAGCCAGCTGAAGCCATCCTGGCACTTAACCATAATCTCTACTTCGTGGTGCAGTAATTCCCCAGCCAGCAGGTTGATGACAATCACAGAAATCACAGATACACCTAAATTCTGAGATGCTGAAATGGAAAATAGTTCACTTAGAAGGTTAGATAGACAAAAAAAACGGGAGGATTGGTTCCTCACACCTGCAGGGATCATGCCTAAGCTCAACTATTTTTCTTATTTATTTATTTATTTATTCACTTTACATCCTGCTCACTGCCCCTACTTCCAGACACTCCCTTCCACAATCCTCCCTCCCCTCATCCCTTCTCCTCTGAGAAGGTGAAGGCTCCCCTGGGTTATCCCCCACCCTGGCACATTGAGTCTCTGCAGGGCTAGGCAGTCCTCTCCTACCGAGGCCAAACAAGGCAGCCCAGTAGAAGAACATCTCCCACAGTCAGGCAATAGCTAAGCTCAAGTCTTTATACTCTGTGCACATACCTTCTTCAGTCTTCCTCCTCTCCCTCCTGGTGCATCCATTATTCCTGATGTACAGACCAAAGCCTTTTGGGAGTGAGGGCGACATTCTTCTGGAGTGTTCTTCTGGGCTGCTCATCACCTTGCTTATTGGGGCTGTATAACTGTTACTGCCCCAGTCCAAGCAACAGCTTTCTGTCTGATCCTTGGACTCTGCTCTTCCTCTACCTTCCTGACAAGTATCTTCAACACTGATAACAACATGTATCTATTAAAATGTAATTTAGGGGTTAAAGTGATAGTTCAGGAAAGTGTTTGCTTTGCAAACGAGAGGACTTGAGTTCTATCCCCAGAACCCATGTAAAAAGGCTGGGCATCGTGGCACAAGCTTGTAATACCAGCTCTAGGAAACTAAAATGGATTCCTAGGGCCAGCTAGCCTAGCCAAATTTTAAATCAGAGAACAACCAAAGGAATGACACAACACAGATAGCCTGCACATCAGTGAACTTACATATATATGAACATGTATACACATACACATGCAAGATTATTTTAAATATAAATTCAGGGCCTTGTCTCTGATCCAGTAACACCTGTTCACTCAAGAGTAAAAGTTTTCTCTTCCATTTGGAATGCATCCAACTTCCTCATCCACTGCCCCCTTGGCTGGCTTGGTTACTCTTATCTACCACCACCAGACACTTCTCTTTCCTGACCTCCATCCAGATAACAGCCTCTCAGCCTCTGCACCTGCTCTTTCCTGTCTCAAAAGCTCTTCTTCTACTGCCTGCCTCCTTGCCTTGGGGACTAAATCAAGGTCAACTTCATCCCAAGGTCTTCCAGGATAGCCTTTTCGAAACTGTGGTTTCCATGCAGCTGCCTCTCTGTTTCCTCCAAAGAACCAGTTGGCAAGTCATGTACACCTCCTGTCCATTACATCTGTTTACTTTGGATTTAGACAAGATCTCTCCATCAGACTCCAAATACTATGAACAGAAAGAACTTTGCTTTTCATTGCTGCTGCCCTAGACCCTCCTACACGACCCAGACAATCCATGAGTGCATGTTGAATAAATGAATGAATGAATGAGCACATTAATTTCTCACAGAAGGAAGGAGAAATGGTTCCCCACCTATAAATGTGACAGTGTTCATGGCATACGCCTGGCAGAGACATATTTGACTCTATTTGTGCCTCAGACAACTTTGTTCCACAGGTAGTGTGGTTCTTTATGAATTATCAGAGATATTCCAAATATTTACAGGTACTTCTGACTTTCTTTTTTGTTTGTTTGTTTGTTTTTCCTTTTTCTTCTGGCCGCCTTTCTGTACCATTTTCCATTCCTGGAATTTTCCACTTCTGTTTCGATGATACCATATTCTCTTTCTTGGGAATCCCTTTGGTTTAAAAAAAAAAAAAATGATGTCAAATGGAATGAAGACAAGAAGGGCGGGGTCGGGTAGAATACCAAAGTTGCCTCCTCTCCACCACCATCCTTCCCTCCTCTCACTTGAGTTCTCCTGTGTGCCCTCACTTAGACACAGGAAGCATGGGTAAACAGCACAAGCATTTTACAAGGCTCTTGTTGCTAAGGAGAGCTCCCTTGCCTCCCAGTGCTGCCCCACACCAGCAGTGGACCAGACTTCCTAAGAACCAGACTTTGCCTCCACCGTCTAGCCTGGTTCTTCCTCTTCCCACCATCTAGTGGACTTGGGACTTCCTCTGTAGCTGAAGCCACACAGCCCCTCCCTGGCACCACACCTTCCCTCCTCCTCATGTCCCTGTCCTCTTTCGATTTGGAGGAGTTTAGGAAGAAAGACAGCCGTGTGCTAGTCTAGAAAATGTTTCCTTCAGCCCACACCTTCCCATCCCATTCCCTTTCAGATCCTGTATTTTTTGCTTAGTTTTTAAGCTCTCTATGTGTCTGGCTGTCTCTGGAAAGTTTGATGCAGAGCTGTGGTACAGTGAACATCATCCAGAAACTGGAGCAAAGGGAAAGCAAGGCATGGCATTATTTTTGCAAAGTCTTCCATCATTTTTGATTTTAATGTCTCTAGGCCATTACTCTTAGTACTTGGGTGGATTAACAGAGACCACCTTTGCTTTCAGGCCCCAGTGAAACAGGGAAGCAGCAATAACCACGTTGGTAAAGTGGAAAAAGTGGGTTTGCCCATTCAGGAATATCTACGGGTATTTTGGTAATTACTAACATTACTTAGAAAATGGAGAGTGATAAAAATCTATTTTCCTGGCAGCAAAAAAATGATCATTTATAACTTTAATTAACTTAAGACTTGAAAACAAAGGAGAAACTGTTCGGGAATAGGGGAAAGACCAGAAGCAGGTGGGAGTGGTGGGCCAGGAGGTGAGTATTCCCATGAGGCTGGGGGCGTAGTTTAGATGTTAGAGTGCCTGTCTAGCATGCATCAAACCCTGGATTGCATCCCCTATGTGAAAACAAGGTTCCGGTATTGGACTCCCTTAATCCCAGTACTCAGGAGGTAGAGCAGGAGGATCAGAAGTTGAGAGTCATCCTTGGCTACTTAGGAGTTTGAGACTAGTTCAGTCTCCCGGAGACCTGTCTAGGTGGGAATGAACGAGCTGGGAAGGAGGGTTAGTGGATGGAAATGTTCTCTGTGCAAGCTCGACAAGCTGGATTTGATCCCTACGCCCCAAATAAAAAGCCCGGCTCGATGTTTTATATATCACTGGAATATATATATTCCAGTATTCATGGAAGAGAGACAGAATCAGGAGAAGGCACCTAAAGCTTGAAGATCAGCTAGCCTGGAGTACACAGCACATCAGGAGAAACAAGAGATACCCTGCTTTAACATGGTGAAATATGAGGACAGGCTCCTGACAGTTGTGCTCTGACTTTGATATGTGAGAGGGTACACACACACACAAATTTCAAGAAAGTACATTCTTAAAACCAAAGGACATTGAGTGTATGCTTGAGAATGTCACAATGAAACCTATTATTTTGTACAAGAAACACTTAATCAGAGAGAGAGAGAAGATTTTAGACAATGTTTGCAGTGAGATCAAATGTGTCCTCCCATCAGCTCTGAAATGGTGCAAATGAGCGTGCCTTTGCGTGTGTAAACACAGACGGGGGGGGGGGGGCATTGCTGTTGCTTACAAATTCGAGCTTGTAGCTACTAGCTCTTTTAACTTCCCTTTTACAGGGAACTGTTATACAATGTGGATGAAAATGGAAATTAGTTCAGTTGTAATGGAAGACAGTCTAGAGGCTCCCCAAATAATAAAATAGAAGTCCCAAGTAAGTCAGCAATCACATTACTGGTTCACATCAGAAAGAAATGAGATCAGTATGTTAAAGAGACATCTTCTCCTTTTGTTCATAGAAGGACCAGTCATAAAAGCCAAAACAAAGGGCAACCTATGTGTCCTTCAGTGAGGAAAAAACGCCACAAAAGTAGACACAGACACACACACACACACACACACACACACACACACACACACACAGTGGAATGATACTGAGCCCTAAAAATGAAGAAAATTCTGTCAATCATGACAGCATTGTTAGACTGCTAAGTGAAATAAGACAATACAAGAAAAACCATTAGGTGATCTTATTTATACAAAGAAACTAAAACCAACCACAACAGCAACAAACCACCCACACTGTAAACTAATAGGAATAGACTATAGAATGGTGATGGTATTGAGGGCTGGTGGAGACTGGAGAAATGCTGTGGATCAAAGATTTTAAAGATTGATTTAAATCATAGGCATGTGTTTCAGAGGCATGCCTACTGCCTGTAGACTGCAGTGATATGGTTACAGCTGAACCTGAAGTATCCCCACATACCTGTTTTGAACATCCAGCTCCATTTTGAAGCCTGTAGAACTTTAGGATATGGAGTTTGGCTGACAAAAGCAGTCCCTCAGGGGAAGCCTTGAAAGATAATGGATTGTGGGCTGGAGAGATGGCTCAGTGGTTAAGAACACTAACTGCTCTTCCAAAGGTCCTGAGTTCAATTCCCAGCAATCACATGGTGGCTCACGTACCATCTGTAATGGAATCCGATGCTCTCTTCTGGTGTGTCTGAAGACAGGTACAGTGTACTCGTCATATATTTAAAATAAATAAACACAATCTTAAAAAAAAAAAAATAATGGATCAACCCAGATTCTGACCTGGTTCTCTGTTTTCTGTTACACTCTGTGCTCCCACTGCCATGAGACTGCTCTGACAGACAACCCTCCCTGCCCTGATAGACAGAACCCTCTGAAAACGAACCAAAACAAACCCTTAAGTTGCTACTGTCAGAGATTTCTGCACAGCAATAACAAGATAAGTAACCCCTACTGTCCCATGTGCCTGCAAACCATGGGAGAACCGTTAAGAGTTCTCACTGCAGAGTAGTACTCAGGGAAGATGATGGACATGCAAACCACTTTATTCAGTTATTTCACAATCCTGGCCCAGTGCATCATGTTTGTCAATTAAATTTCTATGTTTAAAATTAACTTACAAAATAACTTGTTTCCTGATGACATTTTCACACATAGTTTGTATTGTCTGATCCTCTTTCTTCTCAGAATCTTTTTAAAAGTGGCTATGGTATTTTATTTATAATCATTACTATTTAAAAAGTTGCCAATAGATAAAAACATCATACACCAAAATTAACCAGACTCAATGTCTATGCGATTTAATGAACTCATATACTATGAGAGTTGGCATTCAAAATAGAAGCTGTGAAACCTCACATTAAATTTTTTTCACTTTCAGTATTAAATGCATTTTATGTATATGTCCACTAGCAAATTGTTTAATGAAACTTTTATTGGGAAAAGTTAGTTCACAGATATAACTAGCATTTCTCTTAGCAAATTAATAGAAATATTTCAAACTGAAGCTACAGTAAAAGACTTTTTCAACCTGCCTGAATGTATATACTGGCAGCTATGTTCCTGTTACCAGTGTACCTGGGTCCTGTTGGAGTTTCTAGCATGTTTTTTTTTTAGTTGTTGTTTGTTTGTTTGTTTTTTGTTTTTTGTTTTGTTTTGTTTTTTTCAAGACAGGTTTCTCTGTGTAGCCCTGGCTGTCCTGGAACTCACTCTGTAGACCGGGCTGGCCTCGAACTCAGAAATTCGCCTGCCTCTGCCTCCCAAGTGCTGGGATTAAAGGCATGCGCCACCACTGCCAGGCTCTAGCATGTTTGAATCTAAGCTTTCAGAGATTCTTCGAGAAGCCATAGACCTGTCCCTTCACCCCAAAGACCCTATTCACTTGCCATTGCTGTTGCAGAGGCTGGTAGATAAGAAAGGAGAAGTTAAAGACTGGACAGAGCAAAAGCCCATCCTAGGGTGAACACAGAACTGAGGTCCCATGTCAGGGGAGGACATCTAAGTTCTTTGTGACTGGCCAGGATGCCCTTGTGGGATCAGAGCTAGATGACTATGAGCCAAGTGAGAATGTGTCCCAGAGACAAAGCAGGCTGTCCAGCAGGTTCAAAAGGCCCTTGGTCCTAAGTTTGGGGCCAAACCAGAGAGACCTGCTCTCATTCATTCTTCCAGTTGCATTGTTTCAAAAGTGCTCACTTCACAGCTTGGGTTTTTTTTATGGCTTAAGCAGTGGCCATTTGAACACTCCTTAGGGACAGATTATCTTGATTCTCACCCCCCCCCCCCCCCCCCCCCCCCGTCCTCTCCCCCCCCCCACACTTCCCAACCCTTAAGCTTTCTACCACAGCGAACAGTGCTCCATACCGCCAACTGCTGAGCTGCAGCTACAATGTATCAAATGCAAACCACTCTCATCACTTAACCTAATCTGAGGTCCTTCCGATTTGTCCTCCACCTGTCTACCTATCATCGAATTTATAACCTTTCTGGGAACTACTTCTCTCTCGTCCCCTAAGGGCATGAGGACATGGTCTGGCTGACTGGGTCTTTTGGGAGGTAAAACGTCTGCTCTGCCCAGCCAGTCACACTCAGAGCTGTTGGGAAAGATGGTTTCTGGGCTTATTTGCATATCAGAGAAAATTTGCATTCTGTAGCCAAGAGAAGCTGTGGGAAAAGAGGGAAAAAAATAGAAAAGATAGGAAGACAGGCAAAGCAAGCAAATAAAAAGCATTCCTTGAATTTGTTTCCCACTCAAGTTCCCATACTATTTTTGTGTTTCTAATAATAGAAATATTTTGAAGTTAATTCTTCTTCCTTCTATATCGTTTCACTCAATGCTCTTCAAATCCACCTCGTCAAGTTCTGCTTCTCTGGAATGTCTCCCTGGCAGGCTATCAGTTGACTTTCTGAATGACTAAAAATGAAAAAGTTTGAAAATAATCTACTCACTTCTCTTTTTCTCAGCTCTTCAGCAATGCCTGATGTATTAATATCCTCTTAAAACTCCCTCTTTCTCATATATATATATATATATACATATACATATACATATATATAAACAATTATTTGATACATTCTATTTTTATCACTCTACATTACTGATTCTTGTTTCCCACTTTTCAGAGGTTTGCAGGAAGAAAATCCATTTAGGAAACACTCTGGGCCAGTAGCACAGCCTTCTGTCTTTCATCGCTCAGTGGGTTTCCTAAGCTGACTTTTTTCCAGAGCCTGTCCACTGGAGACCCAGTCCAGCTCAAAGCTCAGTAAGTGTCCTGGGAAAGCTTTCAGGATGTGACCACTCACTGAATGATTACAGCTTGTCAGATTAATTGCTAAGAGGTCAGCCTTAAGACCATAGAGAGCTGTGAATGTAGCTTAGTCAGGTAGAGGGCTTAGCTTCCACGTAGGAAGCTTCCGGTTTGACCACCAGCAGTGCATGAAATTAGTAGTATGTACATCAGCAATGTGACATGTAGAAAGTACAGAAGATGAAGGCAGGAAAGTCAGAAGCTCAGGGTCATCATTAGCTACATAAATTCAAGGTTTGCCTGGGCTACATAAGATCCCATCTCACAACAAAACACAACACAGAGTGCTTGACTGTTGCAGCTTAATTTCTCCCAGTCTGGTAGTGAGAGGTCCTTAACACATGCTCTCTCCTCTGACTGAATGTTTCTTTCCAGTCCTCAGTAAGTCCATCAGTCCTGCCGAATTCCACAGAGGACAGACTTATCACACAAGGTGCCTATCGCCACTTAGAATTGCTCACAAAAGGCTACAACAGAAAGCCACCATTGTCCACTTCAACTCGCTTCGGGCAGTGTCTCGAGAAAGAGACACTTGCCTGCACTGTGGGCCAACTCCTGGAACACACAGAAACCACCCTGAGCTATTTTCAAATGAGACTCTTTTTTTCCTTCTGTCCTTCCTTCCTTTCTTTTTCTTTCCTTTGTCCTTCCTTCCTTTCTTTTTTGTTTTCAACGGAAGGTTTCTGGAATTCTTTTTGAGAGAGAGATAGAGAGAGAGAGAGAGAGCGAGAGAGCCTCCTTTCTGCAAACACCTTGACATCCGCTGTTTTCAACTCAGATGTCCTCACTTGCAGCCCTGCTAAAGCTGCTGTTTTAGGCTGGGTTTCCTTCTGGACTCTAGTAAGCTCGCAGTACTTCACACAGCCAGCCGGAAGGATTCATAGATGGGTGAGTATTGAGCAATCACCATGCAACAGAAAAGATTCCCTGAGTCCTGGTGTGAGCCCCACTCTCACATTAAGTGACATGCAAGAACACCAGAGTTCCCTGTGTTTCCAATATTATCTTGTGTTAGGGGTTTTTTGTTTGTCTGTTTGTTTGTAAATTAGCAAAACTTGGTGTGAGCTGTACCTGCTTTTATCATCAAAAAATAAAAATTCAGAGCCTTTTCTTCTACAAAGTTTGGGTTTTGTTTATTGATTTTTGCTTTAGTTATTCACCTTCACCAAAATCATCATCATCATCATCATCATCATCATCATCATCACCATCATCACCATCACAATCTTGTTAAGTGAGATAGAAGATAAGGTGACCTTGAAGCTACAGAGAGGAGGAATGCTTTTTGAGACAGTCCTGAGCAACACAGAATAACCTTCTGCCTGCACCTCCCAAGTGCTGGAATTATAGGCATTTGCCACCACGACTGGTTTATGTGCTGGTGGGAACTAAAAGCAGGGCTTCACGAACATCAGATAAGCACTCTACCAACTGAGCTGCATCCTTAGCTCCTGTTTTTATTTCCCTCCTTGGGAAAAGGAGAATTAGCCTCTCCCAGAAATGAGTCCCTGTATTGATAGTCGGAATCAGTGGTCAGCACTGAAACTGTATGGGCACACATAGGCAAATGATAATTCTCTTCTGAGAGCACTGTATTCATTTCAGTTGCCCTTTTACCAAGTGGACTGTCTTGCGGTGTCTGTGTTGGGTTTTCTGAGTTTGTCATATATTCCATGTATTGATCCTCCATCTGAGAAGTAGCTAGCAGGGTTTTCCTCTCATTCTCTAGCCTGTGCTTTGGCTCCATTGTATCCTTCACCGTGCAGAAGCCTCTTAAAGGCCATGCAACCCCATGTATCAGTTCCTGATCTCAATTCCTTATTTATGTGAGACACAACTTGCCTAACACCATGTCTTGAAGCATCTTCCCTGCTTCCACATTGATAAGTTTCTAAGTTCAAGACCAACATTAAGGTCATTGGTACATTTTAGTTAGGACATATAAAGTAATGGGTTTCATTATGGCATTTTCATGCGTGTGGGGGGGGTCTGGTATGTATTATTAAGCTTATTTAGGGGGTTCTGGGCATTGAACCTAGGACCTCATAACAATAGGCAAACCACCTTCTTCTGACCTATAGCCTTAGTTCACCTTCTCAGCCTTAGCTCACCTTCTAATTCATCTTCTCTCCCACTGCTGCTCCTCATGTCTCCCTCTGGCTGGCTCCATTCCCTCCCCACAGCCCCACCTCCTCCTTTTATGGCACATGCATTCCACCACCCTCCCGGAGATGCCGCCATCTTTGTGGAAGGGCCAAACAGCCACTGACCTTGAGTCCCCGGAGGAAGTATGTAGCATCAGAGCCCTGGCCTAAAGGCTGGTGAGAAGACACACCTGAGTCTACAGGTAGGTTCTCCCTTCTCTTCAACTACACATGGAAATGTGTCTTGGACAAATGCTCTCCCAGAGTCCTGGGAGAGCCTCTCTCACTTTAACATCTTGTCCTATTGTGGCTGTGGAATACGTTCGTGTACACAGAGAGTTCGTTGTTCCTGTGTCGATCTTCTCCCATGTCAAGGGGGGTTTTCTGGATGCTGTCCTCATGCCGTACTCTTCCCCTGCCCAGTGTCTGAGCCACAACATGCCACTGCCAGCTCCTCTTCCCCATGACTCAGAATTTGAGCATCTTGGCAGATGCACTGTGAAGTGGAAGCCAGCTCTGCAGAGGCAGGGTCTGCTGCTGCCTCTGGGCCTGGCTTCCTGTAGAAGGTAGGTGGAAGCCTGAGGCAGATGCTAGGTGTGGAAGAAGCAGAACCCTGACCTTGTTTCAACATTCTGTTATGCCTGTTAACAGGGCGACATTTCAAGATTCTGTGATGCTTAACAGGGCGACGTTTCAAGATTCTGTGATGCTTGTTTACAGGTCAACATTGTTTCAATGTTCTGTGATTTTTTTTTCCTCTTCAGGCACTGTTCTTGATAAGGTCTTTTCTTTTTTCCCTTTAATGTGTGTGTGTGTGTGTGTGTGTGTGTGTGTACTAGTTTGCATGTGTACACACAAGCATGAAGGCAACAAATTGACTCTGTCTTTTTCTACTAATCTCAACCTTAGTCTTTGAGGCAGGATCTCTCACTACAGCTGACCTGAATGGCCCTCTAGCCCCAGGGATCCCCTTAGGCTATCCTGTGCTAGAATTACAAGCAAGCAATTATTGTGCCTGCCTCTTTTGTTTCTGGCCTTTGGTTGTTGTTGTTGAGATGTGATGATTCTATTCAGCCAGAGTCTAGCCTAGAGTTTACCACCCTCCTGTCCAGGTGTTGAGATTAGAAGTATTTACCCACACACAAAGTCTGACGTCATTTTTTTTTTTTATGGTATGCAAACTATGAGTGAGGATGAAAGGCTTAGGACCTTAGCATTAGGACTGGGATTCAGCCTCATTGTCTGTGGGCTGCCTGGATGACGATACAGAGGTTGGCTTATATCCTTTCTTTTGCTTCCTTAGATGCGAGGTCAAAGCCTGTTCTACCTACCACTGGCAAGCAAGACTATGTTAGTTCAGGCTGCCATAACAAAATGCCACAGGCTGAGTGTCTTAAATGGTAGGTTTTTTTTTTAAACAATAAAATATGGTTTTAATTGAATAAAATTACATTACTTTCCTTTTTTCCTACTAATTTGCATTTGACAACAGCATTAGAGAACCGATAAAGGGGCTAATTCACCTCCCAGAGTCATTAGTTACCTATACCTCTTTGTCTAGGGGTGGGACTATGACATTCCCCCACTTCCACGTTTGGCATGGGTCCTGTGCTGGCTAGTTTTTATGTCAACTTGACACAAGCTATAGTCATTTGGAGGAAGGACCTTCAAATGAGAAAATTCCTCCATAGCATTGGGCTGTAGGTAAGCTTGTTGAGCATTTTCTTGACTAGTGATCATGGGTGGTCCTACCCCTGATCTGGGTGTCATAGGTTCTATAAGAAAGTAGGCTGAGTAAGACTTGAGAAGCACACCAGTAAGTAGGACTCCTCCCTGACCTCTGCTTCAACTCCTGCCTCCCGGTTACTTCCTTGTTTAAGTTCCTGTCCAGACTTCCTTCAGTGGTAAACAGCAATGTGGAAGTATAAGTCAAATAAATCCATTGCTCCCCAAGTTGCTTTTGGTAATGGCATTTCATCAGAGCAATAGTGACCCTACCTAGGACAGATGTCCATTGATGCTGCATTTGTTCCAGTCTTGTTTATGCAGCTCTTTCTAGAAGAGATTTCTCATAACAGCCTTTCTGGTTTTCTGGCTCTTAATATCTTTCACCCCCTCTTCCCTGATGCTCCCTGAGCTATAGATGCAGGAGCTGTGATGTAGATGTATCTATAGAGACCAGGCTCCCAATATCTGTTGATCTCTACACTGTGTCCAGTTGTTTAAGTAGCAGATAGTGATCTCTCACAGACTTCAGTGCAGGCCTATGAGCTTGGGACCATTCAACTTTCTCTTCCTGGATTGCATCTCTCTCTCTCTCTCTCTCTCTCTCTCTCTCTGTGTATGTGTGTGTGTGTGTGTGTGGTGTGTGTGTGTATGAAAGAGATACCATACCTGTGACATCATCTAAGCTTAGTTACCCCTTAAAATCTTAGCTGCTAAACAACTACACTAGAGTTTGGTGTTTTAACATGAACTTGAGGTGGGGGACACACAACTGACTACATAGCAATGTTTAAATTCGTATACTGTATGACTTACAGCGTTTCTAATAGATCCATGGATAATGAGGCACAGGTACCTAGAGACATAGACAGTGTGAAATTCCATATGCTAGCAGGCTATTGGAGCCAGAAGACATTGGAAAGCCTTGAAAGGTTCCAGCAGGGTCCCTGCTGAAAAGGGAACATTGAGAAGGTTGAGCTTATGTGCAGCACAAGGCTGGGGTAGGGGTGGTTTCTATAAACAAGGCCCTGTGCTGTAGTTTATGTTTGGTGCTGTGATTGTGTCAATTGTCAACTTGACAGGTGTGCAAGTGTATGTGTGTTTGTGTTTGTGTACATACTTCTTTACTGTGAGAGTTATGCAAATGTGAGTATACTCATGTGTGTGTGTGTTTGTGCATGTGTAAACATGTCTGTACATATTGTGTATATGTATGCACATGTATATCATTGTATACATGTGATTGTGACATAGTGTGACAGACTGTGTATGCATGCATGTTTTCATGTTTGTGTCGACATGTGTGTAAATGTCTACATGTATGTGCATGTTTGTCCACAAGTTTCTGCTTGTGAGATGGGAGTGTGTGCAAGTAGGTGTGTATGTGTACTCCTTGCATGTGAGTTTTGTGTGCTTCTATGTGTAGGTTTGCACAGGCATGTGCATAATTATGTGTGACTTTCTTGTGTGAGTAATGTTTATATGCATCTGTTCTCATGTGTTTTTGTGTATATGTGTTAATGTATAGCTAAGTGAATATTTTCAGAGTTTATGTATGTATGTATGTGAAGATTTGCATACATATGTGTGTGCATTTTGTGTATTTTAAAATATGCACATGTATGTATACATCTAAGTGCCAATGTTTTTCTGTGACACCACTTAAATGTGCTTGTGAGCATGTGCATATGTGCCTCTGTTCATATGCTTTGTTTTGTATATTATGTGCAGGTGCAGTATGTGCATATGACTGTGCATGCATAAGTTTGTATGTATAAAATGCATTTGGTCACATATATTTTAACATATATGCAGTTCTGGATACATGAATGTGTATGTATTTGTAAGTGTGTACATTGTGTGTACTTGCATGTTTATGTATGCTTTTGTGCATGTGATTGGGTCCATGTGTCTGCCCATTTGAAGGTGTGGATAAGCTTTGGTGTGCATTTGAGCACATGTGTATGTGTGTGTGTTTGTGTCCTTATATGAGTGTGTTGATGGATATGTTTGTGTGACTGTGCATGGGTGAGAATGTGAGGGTGTTTGAGCTGCTGATTGTGCATGTGCTTGTGTATGTGTGTATCTATGTGTGTGTTGACGTGTGTGTATATGTTCATGTTGATGAATTTGTGTTAATGTGTGTGCCTTTATGTGTGTGAATTTGTGTATTTGCATATGTCTGCTTATGTGTGTGGTTGGGTGTGTGAGTAAAATATAGATCTTTACATGTGTGTTTGCATGTATATGACTTTGCTTTTGTGGGTGCATGCATATGATTATGTGTGTGCATGTGTACACAAATATGCTTTCATTTGTGTGTGTGCTAGTATGCCTGTATATATGCTCATGTTTGCATTACATGTGTATACAGGCATGTATGTGAGTGCCTACACCATATGTGGGCATGTGATGGAGTGTGTGTGTGTGTGTGTGTGTGTGTTTCTGTGTATGCTTGAGATAAGGTGTGAGGGTGTGTGCCTCACCACTTGCATCTTTTCTCACATCCAACATTCACAGATTTGCATACAGAATGGAGAAGTGTAACAATGAGATAATTCTAATAATTTGATGAGTTTCTTGGAAACACTAAGGTAATTTGAAACACTATTAGAATTAACGAAATCTAGTAAGTGCCAATATTCAAAGTAATCACCAACTTCTATATGCCAGCAACAGTCAGACAGAACAACGAGGTTCCATTCACAGTGGTACTGGTCTTGACAGAGAGGCCCATGGATAGCTTTAGCATGAACATCCATCTTCTGGTACCTGTTTGTCACATTGTCCTGTGACAGGAACCTCTGAGGTTCAGACCATCCCTCACTCCTTTCCAGGGGCCTTACAGTGGTTCCTGAGCCAGGCAGGAACCCCCTCTCTCTTTGTGATCTTTCCTCACATAACCTCTGAATCTGGCTCAGATGCCCTCATTCCTCAAGTGCTCTTGCTGGATTGTTGCTCTGAGAGGTCTTGTTCTCTCCCCACTGGCCTGCCATGTCTGACTTAGGGCTGCTGCAAATTGGCTTCTTGGCTGAGGCTGATTCTGCTTTGGCTCCAACATTTGGACTAATTTGGAGAACATTCTTTTAAACTTTATTCTCACAGTTTTACTTTTTTAAAGTCAGAAAACAACAACAACAGCAACAAAGTAAGGGAGGTATATGAAATGGACTAACCAGAATCAGAGGCAAGCAGAAGGAAAGGTTAGAGAAGCAAACAGAATATTCATGTTTAATCATGGAATGTTTGTAGGCTTCCTGTGTGTGACCCCAGAAGCCCAGACCTGAAAAAAGGGAAGGGAAGGGGGGAGATAAGATAATAGAACTGTTAATACCCCCAATTTTTTATTTAATGGATTTTATAGCTTTTTGCTTTCTTCTGAGGATTGAACTTTGAACTTAGAGAAGGAATGAAATAGCATATCTTCCCAGCAACGTGACTCAACACATGAGCGTGAAAACCGTGAAAACCCAAAAAAACCTGTGTGCACGTACCAGGGCCAGGCTGGGATGTGTAGACTCAGTGCAGAGGGTGCTGGATGAACATAGAAGGTTGTTCCTGCCCAAGTGTCCAGTGTGGGATGGAAATCTCTATAGAAAAGGAGAAGAAGAAAGGAAAGAAAGAGGCAGGCAGGGCCTGGCAGAAGAGAGGGAGAATGGAAGGGGAGAGGGGGAGGAATTGCTCAAGGAACCAGGGAGGGGGGAAACCATTCCTTAGAAGCTCATCAAGCATAGCTTGCTCCTTTTATAGAAGGAGGAAGTCCTCTGCCTGGTCCATTTCTTACTCTTCATTTTGAAGAGTAACATCTATAGGAGAGCTTATTTTTTTCTGCCTTTGTGGCCAAATCTTGGTGTCATTCTGGGCGTGATTTCAATTTTCTGAGTGCTGGGCCCTCAAATTTCCTTCTATGAAACCCGTTTCTGGATCCCTTCCTGAGGAGCCTAGCTCCACATAGTGTTTATGAATTCCTGAGATTCTCAATCAAAAGTAGTCTCCACTGGTTTTCCATGCTTATTTCTAGCTATTCTTCTTAGCTCTTAAAATCACCTGCTTCTGGAACCTAAGCCCTTCTTTAAATGTCACGTGAGTGATAGAAATACCCAGACATGTGCATATGTATGTGTGCACACACCACATTTGAAGCTTGGGCAAACTTACTAGTATCCCTTGTTTTCAGGAACTGGCTGTCAATATGGAAGTATGAGTTATTTTAATTCTTAGCTTGCATTCCCCTTGGTGACTTGAGCATGTCAGCCATGCACTAGTCTGTATTTTCTAGCAGGGATGATTTTAAGATTTCAAACTGTTCCCAAGGTCTTGACCCCTCTCTCTCAGAACTGCCTCTTGTATCTTTGATACAGCATCTTTATATGCAGAAGTCACTAGGGTCTGCTCAAGTCTAAACGTCCCTGGCATGAAGGAGCAGTGACAGATAGCAGAGGTGATGAGGTAATATGGGAATGTATTGGTGGGGTCCAACTGAGCCCCTGGGGACTAAAGCTAGTTTCCTGGATA
Source organism: Rhynchomys soricoides (assembly GCA_019843965.1). Taxonomy (NCBI): domain Eukaryota; kingdom Metazoa; phylum Chordata; class Mammalia; order Rodentia; family Muridae; genus Rhynchomys; species Rhynchomys soricoides. The sequence goes on from JADRCH010000255.1 coordinate 1,820,749, forward strand.
TGGTGACCTAAGAGACAGATAAGAGTTCAAAATATGAGCCTTATCTTTGGAAGCATTAAGAAAGCAAAATATTCATGAGGAGAATATGTTGTACCAGGAATCAACCAGGGAAGGTATGGACAAACAAGGAGAGAGAGAAAGGGAAGAGAGAATGAGAGGGAGGGAGAGAGGGAGAAAGACAGACAGACAGACAGACAGACACACACACACACACACACAGAGGAGGAGGGGGGACTAACTAGTGCTCAGCAGGTGGAGAGAGACCAGGACCAAGCAGAGAGAAAGCAGGCAGCCAGCCTGACAACCTCCCCATCAGCAGCACCAGTGAATTTCCAGCTAAGACAGCTCAGGGACTAGAGTTTGAAATCAAAGATGGAGATGTTCTGGCACAGGAAAGACAGGACTTCTTCTCTAAGTCAAGAGTAACTCGCAAAGTCAAGTCAGAAGCTGCCTGCTAGCAGTCCTAGGGAGGCTAGGGGGGAGCCCTTGCCCTAATTCTTCAGGAAGGAGAGTTTAGATGCTGTTATCCTACTTGTCCACTTCCAATCTCAACGCTGACTTTTGTTTTCAGAGAGCTCGGACACTCCGTGCTCATTAGTGGACACCTTGGTGCTTAACAGGACAGCGTTCAAAGCCATCTTGGTATGGCCGGCAGGAATAGGCCAGTTTCTGCTGCTGGAAATCCCTTTGCCTGGATCTGTAGCTTAGTCATGCCGGTGGGGCCCTGGACTTCCTTGTATGGTCAGACAAGTAGAGCTACAGAGTGGTGCCGGATGACCTGACCCTGGGGCTCCTGCAGTATCTGTCTGGGTTGCTTTGGGCAGATTCCAAAGAGCAGACAGGCTGGGGAGGAAGGGAGAAGGGCTCTTAAAATAGCCTCAGGCTGCTTTCCTTTCCTTTAAAAAAATAGAAAAGAAAAGAAAAGAACAAAGAGCCAGAGCTAGAAGCTCCATAGGGCCTTGGAAGAAGAGTTAGTGCTGGCTGAAGCACACTCTAGTTAGTGAGTGGGCTGTGCACACACTCTGCTTCATGAGCCTATGAGCAATGGTTATTGCTTAAGGAAAAAAAAAAACACTGCATATTCAAATATAGTACATTTAGTAATTATTGCTAGATTAAACTTATTTTACTTAGGTATGCATCAAATCGATTCCTATGAGTTGTTACTAATTATTATTATTATTATTATTATTATTATTATTATTATTATTATTAT
>JADRCH010000255.1:1828691-1858468 GCA_019843965.1 Rhynchomys soricoides
TCAGACAAAACAGAGACAAAGCAAACAGCAGACAGTGGCACACAGAGGGTCCCACCTTGTTGCAGAATAAATAAAACCAAACCAAACCAAGGGCCTGAGGAAGAAGCACCAACATCTATCACTAGCACAACACTGAGATGCTCAAAAGGCTTTCATCAGTAAGGGTTCTTTAAAAACTATTCTGATGGGAAGGCCCCCTCTTCTCTCCCACTGTGGACTTCAAACTCTTGAGGTTCACAAAATGGCCACCATGGAGATAATGGGGATTGCACACTATCTCAGAGTCACCAACACCAATATTAGACTGGCTTGTACTGAAAGATAGACATTGTTCAGTCAGGGGATACTAGGGATTCTCTTGTGCCTGACCAAGAACTAGTTTGTGCCTGGGAGCAATATCAGAGCCTGGGGGAGCTGTTTACTTCAGTGTCATGCACTGGGGCTAGCACCCAGGGCACTTGGTGTTAAGAAGGTTCTGGAGCTTAGACTTGGGTGTAAGGGTGAGGGGTTGGGGGTGAGGAGCCCAAATTCAGGTCTTCATGTCTGTGCCTCACTTTACCAACAGCTATCCCATCACCCCCCTCCATGTTTATATTACAGAAACCACTGTGATTCTATTCACTTCCTCTTGGCTTTACTCCTTAGCCAGATGACTTGGGCTTTGGAAAACACAACCCAGCAATTTAAAGTACACGTCTTGCGTGAGTGTCATCATACCTGGTGCATTGAGAAAGTAAAACCCTGGCCTAAGTAATGTAGGCTTATTAAATTTTGCAGAATCTGTATGTTAAGCTGCAGGCTTCATGGAAGTTTCAGAGTCCCTGGATTTTCCACTGAAGGATGTCTTCAGTGATCTTCATAGGTGACAAGGCTACAGTTTTCCCTTGTGTCTATGTAAACTATTTATCATTAAGTTACCATTTAGATTTAGTCCAAAAATATTAAAACCCAACCCTTTTAAGTTCATTTCTATTTCTCTTTACTGCTTTCTAAGTCCTTGCAATGCAGACTGTGTTCTGTGATCTGCATTCAGTGGTCCCAGATTAGTGTTGAGCAGAATGTAAGTCTCAACCCCAACCTCTTCTCTCGGCCTTAAACACAATTCCATTAGCAGCATATATGTATGTACATAAAGTAATACTTGAGAAGTACTTCATCTCTCTATATGATTGGCTGTTTTTCAGTCTTTAGGTATGTACAGTTTCTGACTGCTTAAAACCTTCAGTCTGACTTCTCTCTAACAGATAGAAGCCTCTGGCCCTTGCATTCTTCGATACCACCACACGATGGCCCCAGACTCCTGCTAAATGCGTAGCTGGCATGGCCCTTTAAGCTTCTCCTTAAAACATGCTGGGTCTCTGATGGAAAGAATTGAAGAGAGCGAATGAGGAGCACATGAGGCTAATGTTCCCCCAAACCCATCCTTTCCCACACCTGTATGTGTTTAAAGCTCTCGATAAGTAATTTGGCTTTTCTCTATTTCAGTACAATGTATTTTTGCACATGTAAGATGAACTTACAAAGAGCACAGCTAACTTGTTACTGTAACAAGTTATTGCCTGAGCTGGGGAGGTAGATCAGTGCAGAGCGCATGTGTTCACTACCCAACAAGGAAAATACAAAAAAAAAAAAAAAAATCAGATTACAATTTTATTTATGTGTTTATAAAATATTTTTTATTGATTCTTTGTGAGTTTCACCTCATGCACCCCAATCCCCCTTATCTCCCCATCTGCTCATATCCACCCCTCAGCCTTGAAGCTCTCCACCAAAATAACACAACGAAAACAACAACAACACAAAGCACAGAAATCATCTCATTGTGGAAACTATAGTACAGCAGTGTGTCCTACAGTGTATCCCTCTGTCCACACATCTTCACTTGCAAATGTTCATTGCAATGAGTCATTGGTCTATGGCTTCTATGACACCATCAATATTGGATCCTCGTGGGGACTCTGCCTGGTTATCCTACTGTTGCTCTGTGTCATGAAGATCCTGCAGCTTTTGAACAGCAGGACTGGGCCCTTTCATGCATCCCAACCATTAGAAGATGATATAGATTTTGGGGTGAGTCAGTTCGGAGCCCTGGATTTGGTCCTGGGTGGTAGTTTAGCTGGTCAGCATGTAGGCTCTCTCTTATCTGCACCACCAAGGGGAGCTCTCCAGCACTGCTAGAGCTAGGCTACTCAATGCTGCCATCTGCTGGAGGTCAGGTCTCATGCCCTCAAGGGCCGTTCACCGGCACTCACTCCTTCAGTACCAGCTCTTCTGTGCTGTCCAATCAAGATGCAGGGACCACTCTCCCAAGTGCAGCAGACTGTGATGGACTGGACCAGCTCTCATTCTAGCACCCTCGGGGCTGGCTCACCTGTGCCTTTCCCATCTGGGCCAGCTCCACTGTTTGTACCAGGCGAGGTGCAGGATTCACTTTCTAGATTGCTAGAGCCAGTGAGGGGGGAAGGGTCTGCTCTCATGATCCCAGGGCTAGCTCTCCCAGCTACTGCAGGTGGCCAGGGGGGATGGGAGGGCATACCCCCTGTGCCCATGCTACCTCACACCAGACAAGGGAGTGACGGGGCCAGCTCTCTAGCGTTCTTGCTCTTGAGGCCAGCTCACCTGTGCCCCCTCCACTTTGCTCTACTGTGGCAAGGTTCAGGGCTTGCTCTCTTGAGTGCTGCAGGCAGCGAGGGTCAGGATCAGCTTACCAGTTCTCCCTATTGCTGCAGGTGGTGAGGTGCAGGACAGGAGGTGGGAGGCCCATGTTACCACAGGGCACGTGAGCAGAGGGGGCCATACTCTTACCCTCGAGGCTGGCTCACCTGTGCCCTCACCACCAGGGTCATCACTGCTGTGCTGTCCAGGCAAGGTACAGCAAACAGATGTCTATGGCCACCTGTGCTGTGTGCTGGAGGTCAGGTCTATGGTGGTAGGAAACAGGTCTCTGCGTTCCTCCTCTCACTCCGAGTTTCGGGGATTAGATTTGGTTTGATTTGATTTTTAAGAGTTCTAGCCATAAGATAGCTTTGATTACCAAGCCAACCGTCAAGCTAGGATGAAGAAAGGTCTGCCATCTGCTCTGCCTCTGACTAATATAAGAGCAACACCTCCAAGTAGTGTCTCTTTGCCCATTGTCAGGGGGGTAATTTGTGCTTTTTCTTTGTTTGTATTTGTTTTGTGGGGGGTCAGAGTCTCCTGTAGCCCAGGCTGTTCCTCAGCCTTGCTATGTGATTGAGGATGACTTTGATTTCCTATGTTTCCTGCTTCAGCTTCTCCAGTGTAGGAATTACATGTGTGTGCCACCACAACTGGTACATTCAGTGTTGGGGATTGAATGCAGAGCTTTATGCTCGCCAGGCAAGCACTGTACCAAGTGAGCAGCATCCCCAGCACCTGGACCCAGAGTTTCAGAGTAAATCTATTTTAAAATCTAAAAGGTCCTTCTTCATATTTTTAAACCCAAATAAGATGAATTGTTTTGTCCCCTGCCTCAGTTTAATTACAACTTTACCGTGGTACTCTTGATACATGATAAAATGGTTCAGATTTATGACATACAAATTGAGCTCTGATATAACCACACAAAATGAGATTTAAACCACAATAAGAAACAAACTCATTGGCTCTACAGTGTTCCCTATGCCCATGTCCTGTTTCTCAGTAAAAAAAATCTGCCTCCTGCCTGTATAGATGTGTTTGCATTTCTAGAATCTTTTTTTGGGGGGGGGGTTCAAGACAGGGTTTCTCTATGTAGCCCTGGCTGTCCTGGAACTCATTCTGTAGACCAGGCTGTCCTTGAACTCGGAAATCTGCCTGTCTCTGCCTCCCAAGTGCTGGGATTAAAGAAGTGCGCCACCACTGCCGGGCTAGCATTTCTAGAATCTTATAATATAGAATAACATGCTGTGCACTCTCTTTTGATATTGGCAGCTTTTATTACTCAGTATTAAGGTGCTGAGATGCACCCTTTTAGAACTGGTGGTTTGAATTGGTTTGGCTTCCACAGATTTATGTGTTCTCGTGCTTGGCCAATAGGAAGTGGCACTAGTGGGAGGTGTGACCTTGTTGGAGGAAGTGTGTCACTGTGGGGGCAGGCTTTGAGGTATTCCATGCTTAAGCTCCGTCCAGTGTAGATTCCAGTCTCCTCCTGGCTGCCTTTGGATTAAGATGTAGAACTCTCAGCTCCTTCCCCTGACCTATGTCTTCCTGCATGCTGCCATGCTTCCCACTATAATGATAACGGACTGAACCTCTGAAACTGTACACCAACCCTATTAAATGTTTTCTTAAGAGCTGCCTTGGTCATAGTGTCCCTTCACAGAAATGGAAACCATAACTAAGCTAGGCACATACCAAGAGCCTATACTTGTGACTCTCCCTTCTCCTTGGAGGTCGATAGCCTTGGGCCTGTGAGGACAAAGGGAGCAGAAGCAGCTAGCAGGGTTAGGACAGCTGTGAGTATGACAGAAGAACTTATGAGGACTGCTGCAGTGAGACAAATCTACTTTATTGTTCCAGGGATAAAGGGCTTTTAGGGGTCTAGTTGGGAATGGCTAATTGGACATAACAGTATTCGGAGAAAGCCAGAGCAGGCCTTGTGTGCTGAGTTATGCAGTGCTTGCAGAGAGCTCGGCATAAGGTCATTCTTCAGATAAGGTCAGGCATCTGTGGCCAGTGACACTGTTCAGACAAAATTATGCAGAGAAAGGGAAACCCCACTGAGAAAAGGAGTCCTCCATTATGCCTTGAGCTCAGAGATCCATCCGGACATGGGAGACTGTGACCTTAATAGCAGGGTCTTCAGCATATGCCTTCTAATCTCTGAGCAGCCTTCTACTGTCATATATAACCTAATGTGTTTATTCATTCGTTGATGGACACTTAAGTGTTCTTCAGTGTTAGTTGTTAAATATAAAGCTGTAATGGATGTCAGTTTACATGATTTTATACAGGGTGATGGTATGGTTTCTTGTGGAGAAATACCTGTGAAGGGAATGGCAGGGCTAGAAGGAATAGGTTTAATTTTCAGAGGAAAGTAAGAGGTTTTAAAAATATTTGCACTATTGTACATTTCTGACAGAAATTGATGGGAATTCCATCTGTGACACACATTTACCAACTGATTTTGAACTGTATCTCCTTATTCACCACGATGGCAAATCTTCGCTGGTAACACCTGGGAAGAGGGAGCCTACATAGAGGAATCGTCTCCATCAGATTGGCCTGTGGGCCATTTTCTCAATTGATGGTTAATGTAGGAGGGTCCAGCCCACTCTGGGTGGTACCATGCCTAGGCAGGTAGGCCTGGACTGTAAAAGAACGGGTAGCTGAATGTGAGTGTCCCTACCTGCAGGACTTAGTTATTCGCGAGGATCGAGGAGGACTAAGCCTGAAAGAAAAACGGGTGAGAGAGAGAAGGAAGGCTAGGCAAAGTTCCGTCTAGGTCTCACTTTATTTTTTACACGCATTTGCTTTTAAAGAAAAAGGAACATAGAGGGGAGGGGAAAGGAGGCTTATGGCCCCCCGGCTGTCATGGTTTAACAAGCCAGACCATCCAGTGTCAAACTGTTTTATGATCGGTCTATTTCCAGGAGGTGGGAAGGACAGTTTAGTCTTGAGGAAACACAACTAGCTCTCAGAAGGTCACTAGGGTCAGATTCCCAGGAACGGTGTGAAGATCCTGGCTCCAGGCATCTCCAGCTTATCTTGTGCAAATACAACTGGTCCTCAGAAAGTCTCAGATTCCCAAGGACAGTGTGGAGGCCCAGGCAGATTCCAAGGAGGGTGTTAGGGCCTGGCTCCTAACACGTGAGTTTGAGAACTAACCAGGAAGTGACATTTGTTGGTGATTTCTGTTGTAAGCTCCTGCCTTGAGTTCCCTTCTTGGTTCTTGATGGTGGACTGCCACCTGAAAGATATAATAAATGCTTTCCTGCACAATTATTTCATTGGCCATGGTGGATCATAGAGCAATAGAAACCAAACTAGAACACATGGACCGAGGATACTCAGCATGTTTTCACGTGCTTGTTTGTTATCAGTGCAGCTGGTTATGTACCACATATTTGTGATCCCAGTCCCTGAGAGACTGAGGCAGGAGGATCTTGAGTTCAAAACCAGCAAGAATTACTTAGAAAGGTTCTGACTCTGAAAAATAACAACAAACACACAAAACAGAGGAAGCAAGGAAACAGGTGTGTATTTTGGCACCTGCCTCTCACTTTCAGTGCAAACTATTCAAATAATTTGCTTATATTTAAATTGATTTTTAAAATTAATGAGTTATGTCTTTTACATGATAATTATGAACTTTTGCCAGATCTATGTTTTACTAACAATTTCTTCCAGAGTTCAGATAGGAGATAAAGAGAAAACTTGAGCTGGTTATGGCAGTACATACCCATGAGCCAGCCACCACTTGGAAGGCGGAGGCGACAGAGGAGTTCAAGCAAGGTCTCAGCTACATAGTGAATTCAAGGCTAGTCTGGGATATATGAAACTCTGTCTCAAAGTACCAACATAAACAAACAGCAGTGGAAACAAAACACAGAAGAACATCACCATCCTGGGTTATTTTAAGAACAGAAGAGAGCCTAATAATACACACTGTGTTTACTGACTCTATTGGTTGAATAATCAATTCTCCACTCCTGTGTTCATTCTCTCTCTCTCTCTCTGTGGTGTGTGTGTGTGTGTGTGTGTGTGTGTGTGTGTGTGTGTTTGTGTGTGTCCTGGTGCACATGTACATGGAAGTAGAGACAAAAGAACAACCTTGAGTGCCATTTTTTAAAGAAAAGATTTATTACATATAAGTCACTGTCGCTGTCTTCAGACACACCAGAAGAGGGCATCAGATCTCATTACAGATGCTTGTGAGCCATCATGTGTTTGCTGGGTTTCGAACTCATGATCTCTGGAAGAGCAGTCAGTACTCTTATCCACTGAGCCATCTCTCTTGCCCCATCTACCTTGTTTTGAACCACTCTTCCATTGTCCTGAAGCTCACCCATTAGGTAAGGTGGGCTGCTCAGAGAACCCCAGGGACCTACCTGTCTCCATCTCTTCCAGTATTGAGATTATAATGATTTGTCACACCCATCTTTTTAAAGGTAGGTTCTGGGGATTACACTCCAGTCCTCACCATTATGAGGCAATCTGTCAACTGACTAAGCCACCTCTCCCATACTGAATCATTTTCTTTTTGTGCTTGTTTTAATCTTCTTGTATTATAGTACCTATCCTCAAGGGTAAAGTTATTTTACATGAATGTACACACACACACTTATAGTCTAGGTATGCAGTAAGCTATATGATCTAAGTTTGTATGTAACTATACACCATGATATAAGTAAAATGAAGAAACCAATTAACAAATCATTTCTGTGAAGGTTTCTCTGTCATTGGCAAATGGTTACATATCCATACAAAACACTTTCCAGCAGTAGAAAGTAACATACACAACCTTGACTACTTTATTACACTAAATGCATTGTTTCATAATAAATGGAAATGTTTTTCTCCAGGATATCAAGCTTCAAATGTGCTGAAAACTAACGACAGTTCTGAAGAAGATCATTATCGGCCACAGATGGTGCTCTACCATTAAAGCAAGAGTGGCCATCTATCATGGTGAGGGTTGACGCTGTCTTTTATAATGCTAGCAATAATGTTACTGAATGGTCACATTACACATCTGGCCAGCCAATATGTAAAGATAATCATGAACTCTTAGGTGTTTTATAATCATGATTAACCCACATGACATTGAGTTAGGGGTGATTAAACAGCGATATTCCTGAGGAGTATTGGTATAAATATATGTGCATGAAGGAGGTGTGTGTGTGTGTGAGAGAGAGAGGGGGGGGGAGAGGAATATAATGTCACAAAACATGTATGCAGTTGATCTTCTCAAAGCCAGATCCATGTTCAATTTCTTTTCTAGGTAGGAAGCAACATCTTGGTAGGAGTGAGCCTTATATCCTATCTCCTTTGCTTGGAGGAGATGAAAACAAACTCTCTGAAGGGGACACAGAGGCAGAATTTATATAAACAAGTCCAAAATTTCCTAGAACACACAGAAGAGGACTACGGTTCACCACAAGCATTTAAACACAGAGATTTTACTTGAACTAGTTTATAAGCAAAGAATAAACAGAGAAACAGAAACCTTGAGGAGAGAAGCAGGCACCTCAGAGCAGTTAGGAATTCATCTAGAGCAGAAAACAAAACAAAACAAAAACAAAAACAAAACCAACAACAACAAAAAATTGCACAGGTATAGAACAGCCTAAAAGTCAGGTCAGATCCAGGTCATCACTAACCGTTTATTGAGGAGCAAGTACACAGAGTGGGCATTTAGTCAGTGGTTTCTTAGCTTTGAAAATCATCCGAGTATTTAGTTATTTCTCTGCTAAAAGTTTTGTTTCTTTGTTTTCATGAAGCTCCATTTAATGAATTGCATTCTGTGTACCAAGTTAGCATTACCTGGTGGTGGCAACTAATCAGATATCAAAGAATATAGTGCCAGGTTGAAAGTTCCCTTAAAAGTCTAGTTCTTAAGGAAGGTGTCTGAGTTAGTTTCAGCCTTTAACTTGACAATCTAGAGTCATCTGAGGGACATTCGACTGAGGGATTGTCCAAACGGAATTGGCCTGTGGCCATGTCTATGAGGAACTGTCTGCCTTGTCACTGATATGGGATGGTTCAGCCTACTGTGGGCAACAAGATCACTACGAAGTGGGAGTTTGCTATTTACGACAACTAGTTGAGTGAGTCAGTAGACATTATTCCTCCATGGTTTCTGCTCAAGATTCCTGCCTCGACTTCCTGCTCTGACCATCCTCAATGATGGATTGTGACTTTGAAGAGTAGGATGAAGTGAGCCCCTTCCTAACAACGTTGCTTTGGTGAGAACATTTCATCACAAGAAGAGCACAAACCAGAACAGAAGATGATCTCTGATTCACGGTGTGGTGATATTTCACACTATTTTTTTCATAATCATTATTACGTAGGCCAAAGCATTTCTCTTGATCTAATGAAGACAGTGTTTGCTTTGGAGTGATAGGAATTCATTATTACTCTAAGCTGTTTGAATAAACTCTTTAAGAACACACTGAATCACGATGAATATCTTTTGTTGCTAAGTGCTCCCTCCGGCTTTGTAGTCTCTATATTTGTAAACAACTTAGCCCATTAATTACTAATGTAAAAGCAAGGGGGATATGTTTGAAGATTTATAGAAAGGGAGGCAGTGAGCAAGCAGGATATAAGGGGGATAAATAATGCACTATAAAGAAAATTACAAAAAAGGATTTTTGGAAGACCGACTTGCTTAAAATTTTTTAATAAAAAAGCCTAAAGTCTTATTTTAATAAAGTTACTGAAGACATGACTGAACTTCAGTTTTAACAATAAGAGCACTAGAAAATTGGCTATTTAGTAATTGTTGAGTTATTTTCCCTTTTTTTTTTTTTTAGAAAGAGAATTTGAGAACATCAGTAAGGTAAGAACATCAATATCTAAGGCCTACAGTATAAGAGGTAGCTATTTTATGCTATCTTTTTACATGCGTATGTGTTGGTGGTATGCATGCATGTGTGTATGCGTGTTTGAATGTGCATGGGTGCATATGTATGTGCTGGTGTGCAGGCATGTATTTGTTCATGGAGGCCGGAAGTTGATATTCAGAGTTTTCCTCAGTCACTATCCATGGTAATTATTGAGGCAGGGTATCTCCCTTGAATAGAAATTTCTGATTTGAATAATCTAGCTAGTTAGCTCTGCTAGTGTCTCCATCTCCACAAGTACTAGGATTACATGGGGTCACCATGCCTACCAGGGTGTGTATGGGTGTTGGAGATCTGAACTCTGTCCCTGATGCTTGTGTAGAAAGCATTTTACCTAATGAGCCATCGCCCAAGTCCATCTGTAGCTACTTTAGTCACGGTAAGGAAATGAAACTCGATGTTCAGCTAAAATGATTACAGAGTAGTTACCTTCAATACCTTTCCTTAAATGAAGGAGGAACTTAGCCAAGCAGACCCAGCAGCAATGCTGGCACATGCACCAATGATACTTCCTCCCTGAGCCAGCCATGAATCTGCCGGCATGGCTAGAGACTGCTGACGTTGATGGAGGATCAGGCAATGGAGCAAGTCTATGAGAAACAGACAGCACTGCATCTGGCTACCCGAGAGCTAGTAAGAGAGGTATAAAGGTTTGCCTAGTTCCTGCAATTAAAAAAAAAATCTGCTTTTGCCACTTGCCTGACTCCTGGAGTCTGTGCTGTTGACTCTGTGCCTTCTTACTCTTGACCCCAAGGGTCTTGATAGGAGTGGCAAGCAACACTAATAGACGGGCTTTATTTATTTATTTGTTTGTTTGTTTATTTATTTTTTGATACTTTATTTACATTTCAAATGTTTCCCCCTTTCCAAATCTCCCCTTTGGAACCTCCCTATTCCCTCCCCCCTCCCCTGCCTCTATTGGGGTATTCCCCCACCCACCCACCCTCGTCTTCCCTCCTTGGCATTCTCCTATACTGGGGCATCTAACACACTCAAGCCCACAGGCCTCTCCTCCCCCTGATGGCTAACAAGACCCTCCTCTGCCACATATGTGGCCAGCACCATGTGTATTCTTTGGTTGGTGATCCAGTTTCTGGGAGCATTGAGAGGCCAGGCCAGTAGATACTGTTGCTCCCTCCATGGGGCTGCTAACTCCCTCAGCTCCTTCATTCCCTTCTCCAATTCCTCCATCTGGGACCTCACACTCAGCCCAATGGTTGCTGTGAAGTGACTCTTGGGTATTCTGAACTTTTGGGCTAATAACCACTTATCAGTGAGTACATACGGTTCATTCTTTTGTGACTGAGTTACCTCTCTCAGGATATTTTTAAGTTCCATCCATTTGCTTAAGAATTTCATGAAGTCATTGTTTTTAATAGCTGAGTAGTATTCCACTGTGTAAATGTACCACATTTTCTGTATCCATTCCTTTGTTGAGGGACATCTCGGTTGTTTCCAGTTTCTGACTATTATAAATATGGCAGCAATGAACATAGTGGAACATGTGTCTTTATTACATGTTGGAGCATCTTCTGGGTATATGCCCAGGAGTGGAATAGCTGGTCCTCAGGTAGTATTATGTTCATTTTTCTGAGGATCTGCCAAACTGATTTCCAGAGAGGTTGTATCAGCTTGTAATCCCACCAGCAATGGAGAAGTGTTCCTCTTTCTCCACATCCTCGCCAACATCTGCTGTCACCTGAGGTTTTGATCTTAGCCATTCTGACTGGTGTGAGGTGGAATCTCAGGGTTGTTTTGATTTGCGTTTCCCTGATGACTAAGGATGCTTCTCAGCCATTCGAGTTTCCTCAGTTGAGAATTCTCTGTTTAGCTCTATTCTCCATTTTTGATAGGGTTATTTGGATATCTGGAGTCTAACTTCTTGAGTTTTATGTATATATTGGATATTAGCCCTCTATTGGATGTAGGATTGGTAAAGATCTGTCAGTTGCCATTTTGTCCTATTTACAATGTCCTTTGCCTTACAGAAGCTTTGTAATTTCATGAGGTCCCATTTGTCGATTCTTGATCTTAGAGCATAAGTCATTGGTGTTCTGTTCAAGAACTTTTCCCCTGTGCTCATGTGTTCAAGACTTTTTCCCACTTTCTCTTCTATTAGATTCCATGTATCTTGTTTTATGTGGAGGTACTTGATCCACTTGGACTTGAGCTTTGTACAGGGAAATAGGGATGGATCAATTTGCAATCTTCTACATGTAGATCGCCAGTTGAACCAGCACCATTTGTTGAAAATGCTGTCTTTTTTCCACTGGATGGTTTTACCTCCTTTGTCAAAGATCAAGTGACCATAAGTGTGTGGGTCATTTCTGGGTCTTCAATTCTATTCCATTGATCTACCTGCCTGTCACTGTACCAATACCATGCAGTTTTTATCACTACTGCTCTGTAGTACAGCTTGAAGTCAGGGAGGCTGATTCCCCCAGAAGTCCTTTTATTGTTGAGAATAGTTTTTGCTATTCTATTTTTTTTGTTATTCCATATGAATTTGAGAATTGCTCTTTCTAAGTCTATGAAGAATTGGGTTGGAATTTTGATGGGGATTGCATTGAATCTGTAGATTGCTTTCAGCAGGATGGCCATTTTATCTATATTAATCCTGCCAATCCATGAGCATGGGAGATCTTTCCATCTTCTGAGGTCTTCTTCAATTTCTTTCTTCAGAGACTTGAAGTTCTTGTCATCTAGATCTTTCACTTGTTTGGTTAGAGTCACACCAAGATACTTTATATTGTTTGTGACAATTGTGAAGGGTGTCATTTCCCTAATTTCTTTCTCAGCCTGATTATCCTTATAGGAAAGCTACTGATTTGCTTGAGTTAATTTTGTATCCGGCCACTTTGCTGAAGGTGTTTATTAGCTGTGGCAGATCTCTGGTGGAGTTTTTCAGGTCACTTAAGTATATCATCATATCATCTGCAAATAGTGATATTTTGATTTCTTCCTTTCCAATTTGTATCCCTTTGACCTCCTTTTGTTGTCTAATTGCTCTAGCTAGAACTTCAAGTACTATATTGAATAGATAGAGAGAGAGAGAGGGCAGCCTTATCTAGTCCCTGATTTTAGTGGGATTGCTTCAAGTTTCTCTCCATTTAGTTTGATGTTGGCCACTGGTTTGCTGTCTATTACTTTTACTATGTTTAGGTATGGGTCTTGAATTCCTGATCTTTCCAAGACTTTTATCATGAAGGGATGTTGAATTTTGTCAAATGCTTTTTCAGCATCTAATTAAATGATGATGTGGTTTTTTTTCTTTGATTTTTGTTTATGTAGTGGATTACATTGATGGATTTCCAGGTATTGAGCCATCCCTGCATCCCTGGGATGAAGCCTACTTGATCATGGTGAATGATCATTTTGATGTGTTCTTGGATTCAGTTTGCAAGAATTTTATTGAGTATTTTTGCAGTGATATTCATAAGGGAAATTGGTCTGAAATTTTCTTTTATTGTTGGGTCTTTGTGAGGTTTTGGTATCAGTGTAACTGTGGCCTCATAGAATGAATTGGGTAGTGTTCCTTCCGTTTCTATTTTATGGAATAGATTGAAGAGTATTGGTATTAGGTCTTCTTTGAAGGTCTGATAGAATTCTGCACTGAACCCATCTAGTCCTGGGCTTTTTTTGGTTGGGAGACTTTTAATGACTGCTTCTATTTCTTTAGGGGTTTTGGGACTGTTTAGATGGTTTTTCTGACCCTGACTTAACTTTTGGTATTTGGTATCTGTCTAGAAACTTGTCCATTTCATCCAGATTTTCCAATTTTGTTTCATATAGGCTTTTGTAGTGGGATCTGATTTTTTTTGAATTTCCTCAGAATCTGTTGTTATATCTCACTTTTCATCTCTAATTTTGTTAATTTGGATACTGTCTCTGTGCCCTCTGGTTAGTCTGGCTAAGGGTTTATTTATATTGTTGATTTTCTCAAAGAACCAGCTCCTGGTTTTGTTGATTCTTTGTATAGTTCTTTTAGTTTCTACTTGGTTGGTTTCAGCCTTAATTTGATTATTTCCTGCCTTCTACTCCTCTTGGATGTATTAGCTTCTTTTTTTCCTAGAACATTCAGGTGTGCCATTAAGCTGATAGTATATGCTCTCTCCAGTTTCTTTTTGGAAGCATTAAGAGCTATGAATTTTCCTCTTCACACTGTTTTCATTGTGTCACATAGGTTTGGGTATGTTGTACTTTCATTTTCATTAAATTCTAGGAAGTCTTTAATTTATTTCTTCCTTGACCAAGTTATCATTGAGTAGAGTGTTGTGCAGCTTCCATGTGTATATGGGCTTTCTGTTGTTGTTGTTGCCATTGAAGACCAGCCTTAATCCATAGTGATCTGTTAGGAGGTATGGGATTATTTCAATCTTCTTATATCTGTTGATGTTTGTTTTGTGACCAATTATATGATCAATTTTGAAGAAGGTACTATCAGGTGCTGAGAAGAATGTATATTCTTTTGATTTAAGATGAAATGTTCTATAGATATCTGTTAAACCCATTTGGTTCATAACATCTTTTAGTTTCACCATGTCTCTGTTTAGTTTCTGTTTCCATGATCTGTCCATTGATGATAGTGGGGTGTTGAAGTCTCCCACTATTATTGTGTGAGGTGCAATGTGTGCATTGAGCTTTAGTAAAGTTTCTTTTATGAATGTGGGAGCCCTTGCATTTGGGCATAGATGTTCAGAATTGAGGGTTCTTCTTGGTAGATTTTTCCTTTGATGAGTATGAAGTGTCCTTCCTTATCTTTTTTTATGACTTTTGGTTGGAAGTCAGTTTTATCTGGTATTAGAATGGCTAATCCAGCCTGTTTTTTGAGGCCATTTGCTTGGAAAATTGCTTTCCATCCCTTTACTCTGAGGTAGTGTTTGATAGATGGGCTTTCTAATCATATAAGTTGTGAGGATGGTTTGAGTCATCTGACTCATTATTCCTAAAATTCTTTTCTTGTGGGACTGCTGAGTGTGAAAATGAATGGTTTTTTTGCTCTTTGGACTCTTCCTCATGCTGGTTACTGTGTCCAACTTCGATATGAAAGTTTTTGCTTTATCTTTTATTTTGTTATGTATAGTTGTTATCTCTTAAAAGCCTTGTTATTTTCTAATGAGAGACAGAAAGGAACTGGACCTGGAGGAGAGGGGATGTCAGGAGGAATTGGGAGGGATAGAGGTAGGGGAAACTATACTCAGGATATATTGTATGACAAAACAATCTATTTTCAATAAAAGGAAAAAAATTTAAAAATTCTTTTATTAAAAAAAATCTAGTTTAGGGCTAGAGAGATGGCTCAGCTGTTAAGAGCACTGACTGTTCTTCCAGAGGTCCTGAGTTCAGTTCACAGGCAACCACATGGTGGCTCACAACGATCTGTAATGGGATCCGATGCCCTCTTGTGGTGTGTCTGAAGACATATACAGTGTACTCATATAAATAAAAATATATCTTAAAATAAAATCTACTTTAAAAATTTCATAGTAATAGAGAATTTTCAAGTGCTGCTCTGTGGAATTCTAGCTGGCCCTTTATTGCAGCTCCTTTTACAGTTGACCACAATATAAATAATACTCTCTTCTAGAATTAGCCTTACTTACTTGATATGGGAAAAAAATATATATCCTTCAAGTCTGTTTTCATAGGTGATCCACAGATGCAGTGAACACCATGGGTTTTATCTACTAAAGATGAAGTCAAGTTCATGAGTGTCATTTGATTCTGTTACCTATGTTTACAAACTGTGTCCACTAAATATTATAGAATCCTTGAAGGGAACACTTCAGAATACTATCAGTAAATTTGGGGACCTTATGTAAGGTCCCCAGACCTTACATAATGTAATGGGGATTTACATTACATCCCCAATGTAAGGATGCTTGGCATTGATGTTATATAAATATTTCCTCCAAAATAAAACACCTTATATTGCAGGGAAGCCCGTTAGGACTCCTGATGTTCTAAAGGAAGGGGAGACATTTCATCCTCCAGGGAAGCTCCAGAAAACTCAGGGGGCAAACAATTGCTTAATACCTTATCAGCTTCAGGAAGTCCCTGAAACTGAGCTGATTCACAAGGCCCTTCACTCCCAAAATATAAATATAAATAAATGTAAATATAAATGAGCAGTAAGGACATCTGAGAGACACTCTCAGAGAAGCTGAGCTGCCCCCAAAGAACAGAAATCAGCACTTTATATTTTATTTTTAACGACAGGATCACATGTAGTCCATGCTATCTATAAACTTGCTATGTAGTTGATAACCGTTAGCTTCTGATTTTTACTTCCCTTTGAGTGCTGTGTTTGTAAGAGTAAAGCACTACGCCTATTTGATGCAGGGCTGGATACAAAAGTCAGAGCTCCATGCATACTAGATAAGGATGCTACCAACTGAGCTATAGCCCCAGCTTTTGTCAAGTGTTTTTAATTCATAAGGCATTCCCAATAGCCTTCTAGGGTCTCCTGCTTGTAGGTAAATGTGTTACCACTGAGCTATACCACCAGCCCTCTTGAGTTTTTTTAAATCTTTTTTTTTCTTCTGCCTTTGCACTTTTGTTTTGTTTGTTTTTTATTTTTGTTTTGTTTGTTTGATTGAAACAAAATCTTGATGATAACTATATCTCAGGCTGGCCTGGAAATCACTGTGTATCCCAGACTGGACTCTGATTTAGGATTCTTTTGCCTCAGCTTTCTGAATGCTAGGATTACAGGTATGAGACACCACGTGACTCTAGCCATGATGTTCAGCTTTAGTGAGCTTCATTTTCTTTTTCCAAAAAATACCTATTCTCTTGCTTTTTAGCATTGGTCAGATTTAAAAAGCCATAAAAATATTCATGGAGTCACAATATATCCCATTGTATATTATGTTTTAGTATACTGTATAGTCAATAAAGAAACATTTCAATGCATATCTCTGTATTACTTAACTGGCAATTAAGTCTAAACTTTTTATTTTTCCAGGGAGCCTCCTAAAGTGTATAGTTATAGATGATGTATCAACACTGAAGGTGATATACTGTGCCTATGTGTGCATGGAAATGTTTTGCCCAGAGAAGAAGGAAATGTAGATCATAAGATAAAACCAATTGTGAAAAATATGTGTAAGGAATCTGGAAGCTTTCATTAAGAAAATGTAGCATGTGAGGCAAATGTGATAACCAGTACACTATGGAAACAGAGACGGGGGCCCCTCCACACTTGTAGCAGATGTGCAGCTTGGTCTTCATGTGGGTCCCTGAACAAATGGGGTGTGCTTGTCTCTGCCTCAGGATCCCATTCTGCTAACTGGACTGCCTAGTCTGGCCTCACTGGGAGAGGATTCACTTAGTCCTGCTGAGACTTGATATGCCAGGGAGGGTTGATACCCATGGGGGACTTCTGTTCTTAGAGGAGAGAGGGGATATAGTGCAATCAGGGAAGGGGTTGTGGGGGTGGAACTGGGAGGAGAAGGGGGAGGGGGCTTTAATCTGGATGTAAAGTGAGTAAATAAATTAATAATAATTAAAAAGGAAAGAAAGGAAAACGTAGCCTAGTAGATCAGAAGGAAAAGGGGCCACCCTTCTCGATGTCTTCTTCCAGCCTTCCCCTAATTCAACCACAGGGGACCCCAACTTCAGTCCATTGGTTGAGTCTAAGTATCTGCATTTGTCTCAGTCAGTTGCTGGTTGGGCCTCTCAGAGGCTTCTGTTTGTAAGCACACCATAGCATCAGGCCTTGGAATCTCCCGTTGAGATGGATCTCAAGATGGCCCTATCACTAGACTGACTCCCTCAATCTCTTCTCCATCTTTGTCCCTGCAGTTCTTTTAGACAGGAACAATTCTGTGTCAGAAATGTTGACTTTGGGTTGGCAACCTCATCCCTCCACTTGATGCCCTGTCTATCTACTGGAGGTGGACTCTACAAGTTTCCTCTCCCCCAGTAGGGCCATTTCATCTAGGTCCCTCCCTTTGAGTCCTGAGAGTCTCTCACCTCCCAGGTCTCTATGGTACTTTCTAGAGGGTTCCCCCTCTTCCCCCTTCCCTGAGGTTGCATATTTCCATTCATTCTGCTGGCCCTCAGGGCTTCTCTCTTGTCTCCCTCCACCCTACCTGATCATCATGTTCTGCTTTTCCTCTCACCCTCTCCTCTCCTACACAGGTCCCTCCTCCCTCTACCTCCGCTAATTATTTTCTTCCCCCTCCCAAGTGGGATTGAAGCATCCTCACTTAGCCTTTCTGCTTGTTAAACTTCTTACATTCTGTGGGTTGTATCCTAGGTATTCTCTACTTTTCGGGCTAATATCCACTTATTAGTGAATACATACCATGCATGTCCATTTGGGTCTGGGTTACCTCACTCAGGATGACATTTTCTTTCTTTCTTTTTTCTTTTTTCACTGGAAACATTTTATTGATGAGACCCCACTAGCTATGCAAAGAGATCCTGGAATTAAGCACCCTCCTCCTTGGTAGTGCAATCTTTCTTGAGTCGTCTCATGAATGCTTTCTTCTCCTCCATGGTCTGGAAACGACTGTGGCCAAACTTGGAGGTGGTGTCAATGAACTTCAGGTCAATCTTCTCCAGAGCCCGATGTTTGGTCTGGACCAGCAAAGACTCACAGAGAGTAAGCACTTGCTTCTTGGTTCCCACCACACAGCCTTTGAGCATGATGAAGTCATTGATCACCTGACCATAATGGACAAAGCCACCCAGTGGGTTGATGCTCTTGTCAGACAGGTCATAGTCAATAGATGCATTGTTCTTGATTAGTTTACCATCCTTGATGAGGTAGCCTTGACCAATCTTGTAAATCTTCTTGTTAATCTCTGTTCGGTGATGTAAGCCTTTCTGCTCAGCTTGAGCCACAGAGAAGGCTACACAGGCAGGTTCCCAAGCTCCAATACAGGCAACCTTGCTCAGACCTCGATGGGTCTTTTAGAGCAGTTTCTTTGTATACCAATGACTGGTCACCCTTTTGTACCCTTTGCCTTTTGTCACACCAATGACGTCAATCATCTCATCCTGCCCAAACACCTGGTTCACAGACACCTGCTGCTCCAGCCTCTCTCTGGCCCAGTCTAGCTGCTCCAGTCACAATGCCCCCATTTACCTGGATCTCCATCAAGTATGTCTTCTTCTGGAACAGAGGAAGCAGACACATCTGAGTGTGGGTAATTATGAGGATCACCTGGCAGTACTTCTTCATGCTGTTGAAGTCCTTCTCCAGCTGTTTCTTGCCTGTTACAGTACTTGGTGAAAGCCTTCTTCTTAGATTTGTGCCATTTTAAAAAAAGATTTATTTTTAAGAGTACATTGTAGCTGTCTTCAGACACACCACAAGAGGGCATCAGATGTCCATTACAGATGGTTGTGAGCCACCATGTGGTTGCTGGGAATTGAACTCAGGACCTCTGGAAGAGCAGTCAGTGTTCTTAACCACTGAGCCATCTCTCCAGCCCTTGTGCCAATTTTTATAAAACCACCTTTTACATTCGTCATTGATATGCTCAACAAATACAGTCTTGAAGGTCCGGAGGCCTCATAGGGTTTCTACATGTCCCACAATACCCACAACCACCATGGGTGGGGTTTCCACAATGGTCACAGCCTCCACGACTTCTTTCTTGTTCACCTTAGATCTTGATCTGTCAACTTCCTAGATCATGTGGATCGTGCCAGCCTTGTACCTTAAAAAGGCTGTGAGGTAAACGGTCTTGGAAGGGTCATCCTTAGGGAAGCTCTTCACTTTCCCATGATGCTAGCTGCTGTGCTTCCAAGGCAAGAAGCCCAAGGACCCAAGGACCCATGCCTGAGAACTGAGAATTTCCTGTGAGACATCTCATTGCCACACGCCATCGATAGAAGAGGATGGTATTTTTTAGTTTTATCCATTTGCCTGTGAAGCTCATGATGTCCTTGTTTTTAATAGTTGAATAGTATTCCGTTGTATAAATGAACCACATTTTCTGTATCCATTCTTTGTTTGAGGGACATTTGGGTTGTTTCCAGCTTCTGGCTATTACAAATAAGGCCTCTCTGAACATGTTTCCCTGTGGTATGTGGTGGGGTGTCTTTTGAGTATATGCCCAAGAGTGGTATAGCTGGTTCTTCAGGTAGCTCTATTCCCACTTTTCTGAGGAACCACCAAATTGATTTCCAGAGTGGTTGTATCAGCTTGCAATCCCACCGGAAATAGAGGAGTGTTCCTCTTTCTCTACATCCTCACCAGCATCTGCTGTCACCTGAGTTTTTTATCTTAGCCATTCTGACTGGTGTGAGGTGGAATCTCATGGTCGTTTTGATTTGCATTTCCCTGATGCCTAAGGATGTTGAACATTTCTTTAGGTGAGTTTTGGCCATTTGAGATTTCTTTGTTTAGCTCTGTACTCCATTTTTAAAATTAGGTTTTTTTTTTTTTTGGAGGTTAGCTTCTTGAGTTCTTTATATATTTTGGATATTAGCCCTCTCTTGGATGTGGGGTTAGTGAAGATTTTTTTTTTCCAATCTGTAGGTTGCTAGTTTGTCCTATTGACTGTGTATTTTGCCTTACAGAAGCTTTTTCAATGCAACCCCCATCAAGATTTCAACACAGTTCTTCAGAGACTTGGAAAGAGAAATTCTCAATTTCATATGGAAAAACAAAGAACCCAGGATAGCAAAAACAATTCTTAACAATAAAAGAACTTCTAGGGGAATCACCATCCCTGATCTCAAGCTGTACTACAGAGCAATAGTGATAAAAACTGCATGGTATTGGTATCGAGACAGACAGGTTGATCAATAGAATAGAATTCAAGACCCAGAAATAAGCCCACACAGTTATGGTCACTTGATCTTTGACAAAGAAGCCCAAAATATACAATGGGAGAAATAAAGCATCTTCAATAAATGGTGCTGATCTAACTGGTGGTCAGTATGTAGAAAAATGAAAATAGATCCATATTTGTCACCTGGCACAAAGCTCAAGTCCAAGTGGATCAAGGACCTCCACATAAAACTGGATATATTGAATTGAATAGAAGAGAAAGTGGGAAAAAGCCTTGAACTCATTGGCACACGGGGAAATTTCCTAAAGAGAACTCCAATGGCTCAGGCTCTAAGATCAACAATTAATAGGGACCTCAAGAAAATAATTTTCTTTTAAGTCACTTCATTCATAAATGCCACAAAGGAGACTATCATTTGCTATAGTGGATTTCTTCTTGAGTGTTGTTTTACTAATTAATTACTTATTTCATTAAAAAGATACCTTATTTCCTTCTTAAAAAATCTGTTTGCAAATCTTTATAAAACCATGAAGCCACTAGAGGGAGGCCAATGCTAGATAATAAGCAATGGATGTTCTTAGAATAGCCTTTCTGTTCTTAGCACATCTACCCTCTCTTGACCTTTGAGTCCCTAAGCTGTGCTTTGTGTGAAGGGTTAATAACAAAAATGCAAATGGTGAATTATAGATGAGTTGGCTTTTCATAGCCTGTGGGATTACTAGAGGCTGATATACAACAGAAACACAGATGCTGTTGGACAAACAGCAGTTCATTTTGCCATAAGTGAGCTATACAGATGTGACCTTTTGTCTTTGGTGCAAAGGCCTCAGAATTATTATTTCAGTTCAAAATGCTTTTTTAGCCAGTGGCCATTGGCTTATCACTACACATGCTTTGAAAGGCTATTGGAGGGCGAATGATAGAATGTCAGAGCTTTCTGCCTTCTTGCATGAAAATTTATGCATTGAAGCACACATAGTTATTCTCATTATAGAAGAATCGAGTGACCTAAGACCTTTCTATCACTGCCTATTACCTTTCTCCAGCCAGGCTAAGGCAGATGCTTACTCTTCTATGACTCAAATTATTCACCTTTCTACCCTTTACTGAACCAACTTCTCTAAGCACGGCAAGCTTTCTGACTTTGGAGTATGATAAAGACAGTCTGTGACAGGGACTCACATGGTTAATTGATAGACATTTAGAGTTCTCAGTAATTGGCAGACACCAGGATGATGTACCTGAGTGTTTGCAGAGTACATAACACAGATTCACTCGACCTCACTAAACTCTCTGATTCTTATTCTGAATCCTGTTCTTGCACATGAGAAGTACAATGACTGTAATATTTTGTATCACACAGAACTTAAGTAAGACATGACATTTATTTACTCGGGGATTGCTGGTAAGCCAGACTCTTCAAATTAGACTCTTAAAAAAAACAAAACAAGATAACAAACAAACAAACAAACAAACAAAAGCTATGTGTAGCCTGGTGAGATGGCTCAGTGGGTAACGATGCTAGAACTCGATTCCTGGAACCCACATAAAGGTTCAAGGAGAAAGCCATTTGAGAAAGTTGCATAATGACTGCCATGTGTACTTCATAGTATACACACACCTGCTACATCACCCCTCCAGAAATGATAAATACAATAAAGTTAACATTATAAAAACAAGGTGTCTAGCTCCTGAGGAATGACAGCCAATGTTAAACTCTGGCCTCTATATGCATGCGCGTGTGCACGCGCGCACACACACACACACACACAAACACGCACACACAGACACACGAGAGCATGTGTGTACACACACAAAGAAACGACATGATCTAAATGCTATGTCACTACTACCTGTGCATTTTTTGTGGAGTATTAAACTGCTTAACATCATTGTTTATAAATCACCTTTGGTCCTATCCTGAGGGTGCACTGAGGCTGTTTGTCTGGACTGAGCATGCACCAGGCACACAAAAGATGACTATCCTTTCTTCATAGTTCTTAAGACTCTTTATGCCCAGAAAGCCTTCTTTTCTCTACCGTGTGTGTGGAAACCTTAGGATTCACTTCAGCTCACCTGTATGGCTCATATGCGTCACAATGCAAGTCCTGGTACAAGCTGGGCAAGCTCCAGAGCAAATGGTGCTGTTGGAGGTACCTGCCTGCTACTGAGCAATGAGTTCTTCTCACTGATGACATTGGGGGTTTGGTTTATGTGTCCTGAAGACATGGTTGATGCCTGAATTATGCATGCTAAACCAATGTAGGCTTATAGCCAGGCTGTCTTAAATAGCATTTTCTACTTCTCTCTGAGCTATTGCCCTAGCAGAAATGGCAAACTTTTGACAGAAAGAGGCTCTGTTTTGCTCTTCTTGCTTGTGGACAGTACACATCTTTTTCTTTTGCTAGAAAGAAAGGCAATTCTTCCCGTAGAAGCAGAAACCTGTGGTGGTTTTTACACATGCCTTCCAGTGCAGTGAGAAGGCTCTGTGTAGCAGTCAGAGGGTATGACATCTAGAGTAGCCTCATTTATTTGCCATGTCACTGTGGGGCTTTGCCTTACTGAGTGCCTTTGTACGTTCAGCTATAAAATAGCAACAATAATGGCTGCTCTATTTATCTCAGAGTTGTGATATTATCTGAAATGGGATACAATAAAGCACTCTCAAAAGGACTATGACTACATCTCAGGAGGTGTATAAGCCCCATTTGGAATCTCATTGTGGCTTCTTGGGGACAGATAATTCTCACCTTAAGCATCCCTATGGAAACTACCTGGGCAGTATGTGGAAAAAAGAAACAGACTCCCGTTCCTTTGAGTTGTTGGAGGTTTCTAACTACCAAGGTGTATGCTTTGTTCACTCACCGGTGACCAATGTATATGATTTCCACAAAATGAGTGGAAACCAAGTGGTTTTTGTGGACCCCCATGAATATGACCAAGTTTGTAATATATACCTTACACAGTCTTTTCAGAATTTCATATGAGCATGATATTTACCTCATTTTCATCTCTCCATCTCTCCTTTCATCTCTTTTCTGCCACTAACTACCTCTCAAATTGATTTCTCCTTTAATTATTGTTGTTTCACACACACACACAGTCACACTCAGACACAGACACACACTCACCACACACCACACACACACACACACACCATTCACATACCACACACACACCATACTCATGCATACATACATACACACTTAGATACAGACGCACACACTCATCACACACACACACACATGCACACACAGACACACACAGACAGACACACACATACTCACAACACACCCCACACATACCACACTCACACACCCACCCACCACACATATACACGTATAACACATAGGCACACAGACATGTAGACATGCACCACACACCACACCCCCACACATATACCACATACACACAAAACACACATACACACATGGACACTGACACACACCCCACACACACCACACACACACACACACACACACCACACACACACCACACAAACAACATACACATGCACAGACAGACACACATACTTATGACACACCACACACATACACGCATCACATGAATACAACACACACAGGCACACACACACACAGACATGCAGACACGCACCACACACACATACCACATACACACATGGACAGTGACACATACCACACATGAAGATACAACATGCATGCATCCAAACACACATACATACACTACACACACCACACACCACACACAACACACACACCACATACACCACACACACATACACGTACCACACACACACACACACATCACACACACATACACCCCCCCCACATATACCACACACACACATACACACATGGACACAGACACACCACACACACACACTCACCACACATCACACACATCCACCACACATGTATTACACACATGTACACACTACAAACACATAGCACACATACAACACACAAACACACATACATACACACACCACACACATATATACACACCACACATACCTTCCACACACATCTCACATACCACACACATACACACACACACACATGCAAGTGCGCACACACACACACACACACACACACACCTTCCTCAGTCCCTTTCATGCTGCTTCTATATACTTGTGTGCATATGTGCTTAGGGTTGACAAGTTGGCACTGGATAACCTATCAGCAGACTTGCTCCTGGAGCAGACTAATTCTCTCTTAGCAGCCATTGCCTATAGCTCTTCATCGAGGGGCAAGGCCTTTTGAAATTTCCTTCATCCACTGACACCAATTGCTTTTGCTATTGTGCAGGTCTTGTTTAGGTGACCATATTGTTGAGATTTCATGGATTCAACTTCCCATCATATATAGAAGATGCTGTCTCACAGCAGAGCTCTTGGTCTTACAATCTTTCTGCTCCCCTATTCTATGATCTTTCCCTAGCCTTAGGTGTCTCGATTGTGTTATTGATGTATTGATCAGGGATGGGCATCTCATAGTCAGTTATTTTCTGCATTTTGACTAGTTGCAAGTTTCTGTAATGATCTCTGTACATGCAAAAGAGATGCATCTTTGATGAGAATTCACATTTACGTGTATCTGTGAGTAAAAGGAGAAGTATTTAAAATGCAGTTGGGAATTATAGTGGTCTAGGAAAGAGGCAGGGGAAGGTTTTCCCCTAGGCTCCAAGATCTCACGTTACACCATTCTTTATTCCCCATTTACTCCTATGAGCACATAGTCATGTTCACCAACAAAGAGGGATTCTAAAAATATCTGACTGCAGTTACATGTTGGCAGCTGATCAGCAGACTAGCCTAATGATACATTGTCAGAACTACTTAATACACTTTGGATGATAAGGAGAATGCTTACCCTTGCTCCTGCTCATTGCTGGTTGGAGCAATTTGGGCGTGTTAACGGAGTCCGGTAGATCATCAATATGCAGTAGTTTTCCCATTGAAGGAATCACAAAGGCTCTTAGGCAATGGAACAAACACAGCAAGTGGGTGATTATGCTGTTACATTGATTATTATATAGTGTCCAATTAGAGCATCCAAGGCCAAAGAATGTCCAGTTCATGCATCAGACACTTCAACGTGTCCTACAGAAGTAGCACATCCTTCAGAGTCCATTAATCTTCCAGATTTTTTTTCCAGTTTGGTAAAGTGGCCTGAATATGAATGAGGAGTTTTCTGTGTTAGAAATCAGGAATAATGAGAGACTCAAAGGCAGCAAGAATGGCAGATTTTTAGAAGCTAAAGCAAGAAAGAGATGGTGTTCCACCAACCACAAAGCTGTGAACATAGCAACAGTATCAGTATGTGATTTTAAAGCCATGGTTCATTTGCATTTCCTGATGAACTGCCTGGAGGTCACATTTTCATTTAGCTACTAACTTACTTTCTTTCTGTTGCTGTGTCAAACACCACAAAGGAAACTTGTGGAATAGGGGTGTCATTTCATGCTTCCAGGTAACAGTCCATCATCAGTGAAGGAAGTCAACAAACTTAAGACACAAGCTTGAAGGCAGGACAGTTTGTTGTTCTATACAGTGATACCAGGGACCTCACTGACAAGGAAATACAGCAAGAAACATGGACATTGTAGTTTGCTAGCTTGCATGTTCTCATGAGCCAGCACAGGACCTGGCTCATGCATAACTAGCTTTTTCCTACATCCCAGAATGACCTGCCCAAGGGATGATGCCACACAGCAGGCTAATCCCTACTTCATCAATTAGTAATCAAGACAATCTCTCACATACTGGCCCACAGATCATAGCACTCTCTCCTCTCAGGTGACTGTAGGTGCTGTCAAATTGACAAGGTTAAAGAAGAGAGTGGTTAACTTTAGTTTTGGTGGCAAAAGACAGCTGTGGGAAAAGGGGCTCAGAAAGGAAGGCTCAAACCTACATATGGGGCCCGTGCATGGGAGAGAATATTTTTATTTGGGCAATAAGTTGTCCTATGACTGTTTGAGGATGAGAAATGTTATTTGTACAAATTAGAAAGTGAACCAAATGTGAACTAGATGTACTATTAGAAAATTTATAAACTATGTCTGAGATGGGAAGAATCAATTCACTGAACCACAAGTTGACCTCGGAGAAGGTAGCTGCATGCACTGGCTCAGTAATATTAGTACATGGTCTAATTTCTTTTTAATTTCATCATAGACACCACCACCAGAAAGGTTGTGAGCTTTACCAGAGGTGTCTAAAGGCTCAATGCCCCGTGAGACTCAGGTTCAATAGGTTGATATTTGACTATATATACTTTTCCATGCAAGAAAATAAGTATTATATTTTTATAAACCCATAGTATCTTAAACAGGCTAATTAATCAACAATAAACATGATTAGCTTCACTTGCCTCTTATTGAGCATACAGTCAGAGAAATCAGTCAGCATATAGTCAGGGGGGGTAGGTTCTGGTGAGACAACTCTGTGGGTAAAGGCACTTGCTCCCAAAGCTGACTATAACAGATTATAGAGGGCATACATATGGAAGGAAATAATTGATTCTATGTGTGAATGCAGGCACTCCCATCATCCACAGTAAATAAGTAAATAAATGAATAGAACATACCAAATAAAATCACAAGATGGAATATTTACCTGTTTCCATATGTATATTCAGGACTAGGTGGCTCTGTGGGTAAAGTACATTCTGCAGAAGCATGAGGATCTGAGCTCAAGTTCCTGACACCCATATAAATGCTGGTCATATGGCAGCTTCTCTGCAACCCTAGCACGTAGGAGGCAGAGACAGAAGCTCTCTGGGCAAGCATGTTACCTAACTAGCTGAATTGTTGAGCTCTGGGTTCAGCTGAGAGACCTGCATCAATATATAAGGTGAAGAGGAGTCATGAACAGACATACATACACGCATCCAGTGATAATACACACACACACACACACACACACACACACACACACACACACAGGATAAAGAAATATAGGTTGCCCTAAATGCTTGTACCATCAAAAAATAAAGTGAAACAAAACCGTAATCTAAACAATTATAACTGGGGGATGTCTGCACATTTGCTTTTCTGTGCAACAGTCTATATATGCATTAGATACATGCTGATTGCTGAGCCTGGAAGGAAATGCTGCATTTTGGATCTCACTCTTAGAAAATTGCTCCAACTGTGCAGGGACTTGTTTTTCCAGAACAGGACGGGCTCTGTAATGCCTATGAGCAGCTATGTCAACTGTGAGAAAGTAGTGGATGAACAAAGAAAGAAAATGCAGACAATGTCTGGGCCCTTGCTAATCCTAAGTTCTGCCCCATGAGCCAAGGATAGAGAGACAAGGGTGGCTAGTTCATAAGCTAATGGAAGATGAACCAGAAATTAACTTCATGGTCTGTGCTTTGCTCTCCAGCGAGTGCAAGATAGTTTTCTCCTGTGCAAAAGGGGTTTAAGATAATCCCTGCCTCTGAGAGTTATTGTGGGGACTGAAGGACTTTATGTTAGTAGAGAACTCAGAACAGTGCCTGCCACACAGGAACATAAGTCAAAAGGTAATTTGACACACAAAGGTAAACAGTTCATATGTAGAAAGCCCTACAAAACCTGCTAAACCTGTACTAGAATTAAACAATGAGCTAAACTATTTTGCAAAATCAGTATACAACATTCTATATATTGGCAATGAATCTGAAAGATAAAAAAAAAATTACAGTCAAACAGCATTGAAAACAGATATGCGTTATACAAAAGAAATAGAAACTTATATGAAAAGGGGATGATTTTGGGGGAAGATGTTGAGCAGCAAAAAAGAGGGTGTAGGATCCAGTCACGGCCGGATTCGAACAGTGTACAATGGTAAATACGCATGGAAGATGTCAGAAACCCATGCTTTGTACACTAACAAAAACTTAATAAAATAATATTTAAAAGGAACAGAATAGGGAAAGAGTCTGAATATACCTTTCTCCACAGATGTCTGAATAGCACAGAATAAGAGTTTCAACATTGTTAGTTACCACAGCACTAAAAATTCAAACCCAGTGACCTATACTTCTAGTCTCTTAGCATAACCCTAAACAAAAGATCAGGTGGCAGCATGCACTGAGGAGAAGATCTCAGACTTTCCTCATAGTAACATAAAATGGTACAGCCATTTTGCAAATGACAATAGTGTTATGTGACTCAGTAGCTCATCAGCATGTACCCAGGAGAATTGAGAAACATTTCCACACAGAGATGTGGTCTCACTGGACTCATAACAACAATGCTCACTGAAGCTGAACTGTGATCATAAGCCAAATTCTATCTAAAGGTGAATGGGTAAACAAAATATGGTCTATCCACATGAAGACTCTGGTTCAACCATAGAAAGGGTTGAGTTATTGATTCCAATCACACTGTGGATGGTTCTGAAAAACACCATGCTTAGCAAATGGAGTCAGGTGCAAAAGAAAAGGAACTTCACAGTGATATGATAACATTATGAAGTCCTCTGAACATATACCAACGTCCTCAGATGTCTCCAGCATGTTTTCATAACTCGGGTTTTCAGAAGCCTGGGATCAAATTGATGATCTATTATTGCATTTCTACACCTCTATAAGCTAGAGAAAATGATCCTCCTTTTTGTCTGAATTTCATGCATCATCACATTAATACTTGGAAAGTTTCAGGTTGATTTTTTAAATTTTGTGTGTAGAATGATCCCTATTTTGGATTTGTTTGATTTCTATTGTCATGTTTAAATTCACAGTAAATGTACTTCTGTGAATCCTCAACGCATTTTGTATGGTCAGTTCTACTTCCGGTATGTCAGGAAGTGTGAAATTCCTGGGCTTCGTCATTGGTGACATCTCTTGTCTTCCTTTGTAGGTGATACTTGTGATGAAAACATTTGGGCCACAATGATTTTTTTTATATATACTGGGTTTAAGATGCATCCCTGTTTTATTGTCTCAGTTACATCATATTTTTAATTTCCATTCCAGAGCTGGTGTGTGTGTGTGTGTGTGTGTGTGTGTGTGTGTGTGTTGTGTATGAGTGGTGTGTGCGTGCATAAGTGTTAAATTCTAATTTTTGTTGAATAGGTCTTCCATTGTGTTCTATATAGTAACAATTTGAGCCAATATTAGAGTTAATCTACTGTAATCAATAAACATTGACCATCTGTTGCTGTCTGTGTCACATTTGTTCCTTATAGTAACCCCAGGAGAAGATCCACTGACACCTTTGTATTGGAGAAGAGTAAAGCACTGCCCAGAGTTAGAGTCGTGATAGTGGATTCCTAATGTGGAAGCAGAGGTATTGGAAAGCAGCCTGTATGGGTCAGTCTTCACTGGTTTCTTCAAGTCCTTAGAAACCCTCAGACAACATAGGTACCACACTAAACATAAACGTCCTAAAAATGTAAAAGGAGGTGGGAACAAAAGAAAGTAAGGGTATTCTGCTTTACAAACTGGATGGAAGCAGACACCTGAGAAGACTGGAAGATGGTTAA
>JADRCH010000255.1:1858478-1907309 GCA_019843965.1 Rhynchomys soricoides
ACAAACTGGATGGAAGCAGACACCTGAGAAGACTGGAAGATGGTTAACAACCTCCTTTCCACACAGCTTGTCTTGAAGAACAAGAACTATCTCCCAAGTTTTTCTTACTTACTTTCCTTATGCAGCTTTCTCCTGTGTGGTTCCTAGGTTGGTAGCCATTAGGGTGACCTGTACACACAGGAGTTCAGTTCAGTCCTTGTTCTGGGCCATCAGGTGCTCATGGAATGGCTGTGGTAGGAAGATAATACCAGACGAAACAAAGGTTTGTGTGTACGGGAAAAGATAAAGGCCTAATAATGTAAATTAGCAAAAATAAAGGCTCAGACCTGGGGATACTCGTATCTCTTAAGTAGCCATACATCGGTGTAATCATGTTTGTACTGGCTGGCTTTGTGTCAACTCGACACAAGCTGGCGTTATCACAGAGAAAGGAGTTTCAGTTGAGAAAATGCCTCCATGAGATCCAGCTGTAAGGCATTTTCTCAATTAGTGATCAAGGGGGGAGGACCCCTTGTGAGTGGTACCACAAGGCTGGTAGTCTTGGGTTCTATAAGAAAGCCAGCTGAGCAAGCCAGGAGAAGCAAGCAAGCCAGTAAGGAATATCCCACCATGGCCTCTGCATCAGCTCCTGATCCCTGACCTGCTTGAGTTCCAGTCCTGACTTCCTTTCATGATGAACAGCAATATGGTGTGGGGAGCCACCCTAGTCACACCCACATTCGCCATTACAAGATGGCACCTACACCCGGCCGAGGACAAGTTGTAAACAGGCTAGTGTGCATGTACCTGGTAATTTTCCACCTCAGAGTCTCAGCCTCTCTCGTGGCGGCATCTGGCCTGATGTGCGGGAGCCAATGGGGAAGCTCCGCGTCCCAGGCAAGCGCTGTGACCTATATAAGGGACGGGTGTTCTATTGTTCGGGGTCTCCATTCTTGGCAAGCTTATGCTCTCCCTCTCAAGATGCATTAAAGCTTTACTGCAGAAGGATCCTTTGTGTGCCGCGTCGTTCTTGCTGGCGAGACGGTAGCGCGGGACAATATGGAACAGTAAGCTGAATAAACCCTTTCCTCCCCAACTTGCTTCTTGGTCATGACATTTGTGCAGGAATAGAAAACCTGACTAAGACAATGTTACAGTGGCAAATGAAATGGTCGTTGGAGAATGTTCCAGAAACAAATCCTCTTGGAAGTAGAAGAGGTTTTTCTCTTGGGAATGCTCCTTGATGGGGGATGTCTTCTGATTATTGTTGATCAGAGGTCGTAGACACCAGTGTGTTATCTAAATCAGACTGAGTGGTGTACATGTAATAAAAGGCTTTTGCTTTGCTTTAATACTGTGTCATTTCTTACATCTATTTTTGCACCTCTTTTAATTTCTTGTATAGTGCAATCCAGGATTTTTAGATGATGACATTTTTAGGACAAGTTCCTAACAAGTAAGAAAGATACATAGTGTTAGTGCATGTGTAGCTCTAAGCTGTCTGCATAGAGGACTTTGTACTTAGATGGCTAAAATGCAAGGCTTTGAACTTGTGTACATATGAAATATAGGCTTGCAAAAATATTTCATACCACTATTATTACTTTGAAGAATGTAGAAGATATGGTGATAATACTAAAAAAAAAGTCTCCAAACTCCTGACATAAAAAGGAGAATATATCTAGCAAAAAATAAAATACTGACTCCACTAGAATAGACTGTAAAGAGCTTCCAGTGATTGACAGTATACGTCAGGAATGAAAAACTTGTTTCATTTTGTAGCAGATGTGCTATGCGCTCCTAGAATCACAACAATCCAATGTGTCTTTAGTCATTTTGTAGGGAAGTGGGAAGAATTTCTTGTGCAAAGGGAGAATTTATGAAGGTCTCTTCTATTCTCTCAGGCAAACCGAGATGACATATAAGATGATCTTTTATGATGTCACAAGGCAGCTCCCTTGAATCAGAGGCCACATAGATTTAAGAAAGCACCAGCATGCATACCTCATACAAGAATGACTTGCCCTGGCAGGTAGAAGATGGGAGACCCTGAATAAACCTTAGAGTTTTCTTAAATGTAATTTTCTAGTATGAGATTACACTCTATATATTGCTTCTGATTTCTTCTGGGAAATCATCAAGCCAGTGAAAAGGGAAAACTTACCTTTTTTTCTCTTTAGACAGAGGAAAGTAAAGGAGGGATTTTCTTCTGAGCAGAGATTTGTTTAGGCTAGCTTGCATAGTGATGTATAAATTGGGGAGACATTGAGAATCTAGTCACTTTTATTGTTTATATGATTATTTGGTATATTTTCATTGTGATAATTATGTTACCTATATATTTGTAATAGTTAAAATATGACATGGGACTGGAGAGATGGCTTATCCATTAAGAGTATTTACTGCTCTTGCAGAGGACCATGATTCTGTTCCCCGCATTCACATTAGGCGACTCAGAAACCCATATAACTGCATTTGTAGTGAGTCCAAAGCCCTCTTCTGGCCTTTTTGGGTACCTGTTGAAATGTGGTACACACACATACACCCAGGCACACACATAAAATGACTTTAAAAAATAAACAAAAAAACCACATTTGGTTTTTATAGAGATTTACTCCTAATTGCTTGTCATTTTACTACGATTATCAATTCCAATAGCAGACAATGAAGGAATTAAGTTAAGAAACCTTTTATAAACATATTATGTTTAGACATTTTAAAAATGACTTGAAATTGCATAGTTTTTTTTTTTTAAATGGAGCATAATACACAATCTGTTTCTTGGGTATGTGCTTAGAATAAACAGACATATGTAATTTGTAAAAACATTGAAAATATTTTGCATGCACAGATTATGTGATGTATGTTGAAATTTCCGTATGATTTTTATTTATTTCTCTTTGTTCCTTCCCTCCCTCCCTCCTTTCTTTCTTTCTTTCTTTCTTTCTTTCTTTCTTTCTTTCTTTCTTTCAACAATTGGGTCCTAGTAAGTACGTTTTAGTAGGGCCTGCCTGTAATCCAGCACTTAGGAGGGAAAGGATGGAGGATCAGTGGTTCAAAATGGGCCACATTTACACAGTCAGGACTACATGCAAGTCTGTTTCAAAAACACCCCCAAACAGAACTCAGTTACTGAGCTAATTCTATGCATTAGTGATTTTTATTGTATGAAACATGACACAGACTGTTACTCTCAGAACTCCGTTGAATTTGACCTCAACATCAAAGAAAGTGTTGGGAAGCCCAATGGAAGCTTAGGTACTTTATTTATTAGTAAGGATTATGTTTCCTAAATGTTAATAAACACATTATATACTAGAGCAATAACATTTATTGTTTGTCTGATTTTTGGCCTGGATTGTTGGGAAGACTGGAATAGACCTGTCAGGAGCTTGGCTGTCCCTGGGCTCACTTGTGTGACTGGAGCTTTGTACCCCTTTCCAGTGGCTGGGGTTTGCTTTGTTCTGTTTGCAAACCAGAAGAGACGAATTCATTGTTAGCATTTTTTGTTGTTGTTGTTTTATTTTGTTTTTTGAGACAGGGTTTCTCTGTGTAGCCCTGGCTGTCCTGGAACTCACTCTGTAGACCAGGCTGGCTTCGAACTAGAAATTCGATTGTCTCTGCCTCCCAAGTGCTGGGATTAAAGGCGTGACCCACCACCACCATTCTTAGCATTTTTATCTCAAATGTTATTCCTAAAATGCTTGTGCCATTTGCCTTGAACAGGTCAGTGTACCCAGAGAATAGGGTTTATCTATTAGCTAAAAACAGATCTACAACTATCTCTGTTTCTGAAGTAGTCAGGGATGAGGTATTTTTAGACCACACCCATTACAAAGCTCACATGGGAGAAAGGTTTCATTGCTAAGGGAAGAAAGGATAGACAGCCAGAGACTTCATATTCTTCTCATTGACCCGAGCTGGAAGCTGATCTGTATCAACATGGAGTAAGTGGCAAATAGTTCATCAGTTAGTTTCACAGATCAGTGCACACTCGAGGGCGCTTGTTATTCTTCCTGCATGCAGCTCAGTCCTTCTGATACTCGAGGTGGCGTCTAGCAGCTCTGATGTGATGAACCTCAGGTGTGATTAGGAGAGATTTATGAGTGTGATTTACAGAAGCAGACTCAACATTAAGTCATTGGGGATCATCAGTAGGAGGCAGGTTTTTTTTAAGGGAGGAAATGCCATACATTTTAAATATTAAAGAAACACACCATGATGTTTGGGCATTTGGGCATTTCTCCGTTTTGTTTTCCCCTTTAGGTTTTTAAAATCACTGACTCCAAACTTTGAACATCTTTTGAGTTTGTAGCCCATGCCTTTCACTCTTTCCTGTCCCATTCTGTTTCTGTTCCTTGGCATAATTGAAAGAGCATTTTATGACCTTGGGCATTGGTAAGAACACCTCATGATGCTGTGCCTTATTTTAAAGGCATGCCTGCTATTCACAATAGCCATGATTATCTGCATTGCTGTGCTTGATGGCTGAAACTGGGGAAATGTCTTTTATGAGTTGAACTTAAAATGTCCATCTCGGGCTCACATGTTTGAACACTTGGTTCCTGATTGGTGGTGATGTTTCAGGAGGTAGTAGAAGTTTGAAACAGGGGCTTACCTGATTGTAGGCCATTGTGGGCAAGTGTTCAACCAGGTCTTGTTTCTCAGTTTCTTCCTTCTTGCTGACCTACCAAGATGTGAACAAGCTGTGAAGAACCCTCTGTTGCTATGAAAGAGGCATCACCTGGAGCTATGGGCAGACTAAAGACTTCCTCCCTGACATTGCTTCTGTTAGATATTCTTTTACCATAATGAGGAAAAATATCTAACTTCAGTTTTGGGGAAATTTTGAAATTTGGGATATTGTACAATCCTGTCCTTAGCTGAATCAAGAAGGAGCCTTATCTTAAATCCTGAGCTTTTTAGATTAACACCCAAACCCAGACCCAGACCCCTCCCCCACATAGAGATTCCCTCCAGAGACCCAGACGCACAGATGCACACACAGAAACAGACACAGACAACACATGCATACACACATACACACCAAACCATACCACTTACACTCACGGACCCAGACATAGACACATACAGACCCAGACACACACACACACACACACACACACACACACACACACACACACAGCATGTCCATGTCCAGATGTGTGTATGTACACAGGCACCAAACTTTAACTCCAGATTTTCTATGACCCAGCTCTAGTCTGCTCATTACCACGTGGAAACTTAAATTTTTACTCTCTGGCACCAAAGAAAGGCAATCATGTTGTTTGTGGAACCTGTATTGCAGATTTTCCTACAGATGTACACATTTGCTGAAATGATTTGTCCATCTATACTTGGGATACTTCTGCCATCTTTTGCAAGCATGCACAGATGAGTCAAAAATCAAGATGTCCTCTATGCAGCTCTTTCAAAGGTGTCATCAGGTTCCGCTCTATGGCTGTTTAAGCTCCTGTACTCTGAACAGTTGTGCCTATGTGGTGGATTTAAAAGAATACTTTTATGGGGAGTTTGTGTGTGTGTGTGTGTGTGTGTGTGTGTGTGTGTGTGTCTTTAGTAGTGATGTCATTGCTTAAAGTGGCCTTCAGACACAGTGCTGAAATTCTGGCTAGGGTTCCTAAGTATAAGAGGCTTAGAAAGCCTCATGGAGAAAATTTGTATGTTACAAATAAATTTTGTTCACACATGCATTTCTGTGCTATTGGTCACAAATTCAATGTTGATGAGTCACATGCATTCAAAATGTATTTTAAAACAGAAGTTCATATAAAACAAAGCTATCCATTGTTTAAAACTTTGTGATTTCTGGCTCACAAGAAATTAAACTTGAGTTTCCCTTAGGAACAAGGGCTTAGTATTTGCTGATGTGATTCTGTGCTCACAGTAACTTTGCAGAGCAATCATGTTTGAATAATGAGAAGTGACTCTCTGTGTCTAACTATCCTTTTTGTGGGGGTTCTTTGGCCCTTTTAATGGCTTTGGTTAATGGGCCAAAGAAACACCTAACAGTCATTTAGAGGAATGGGCTAATTTCACATACTATATTTCTTATTTAAAACACCACCAACAACAACCACAACAAAGTCCCAAAAAACCAACTACCTGTCTCCTGACTGTATCTCACCTTTCATCAGGTGCCTCAGGACTCTGCTGAGTAGAAGAGAATCTATGTATTAATTCTTTTGTTTGTTTCTGGGCCAAAATATTTGACAAAAGCAACAGAGGGGAAGAGTGATTTACTTTAACTTACATTTTCATGGGAGGCATGACTTCATCCATAGTGGCCACAGCTTGCCATAAAGCCTGTTATAAGTTGGTGTATCAGAGACAAAGAGGTCAAGTTGGAGCCAGGCTGGCTATAATGCTCTAGCCACCTCGATGGGTCTACATCTGTCAACCAGGTCCCATGTCCAAATGGTTTTACAGCTGTCCCAGCCAGTACCACTGTCTCAGAACCAACTGTCCAAACATATGAAGGCCTGGGGGAATATTTTCACATTCAACTCAAAACAACCTGTGAATTACTCCTTCCAAAGTAGGGCTTGTGCAAATGTCCACTGACAATTCTTCATTTCAAAGAACCTTTCTGATTAAAAGGCAATCAATTAAAATAAATCCCTTCATTTCAAACCGAAGTGCCACACACAGTCATCAACCAAGGGCTTACATTCTGACATTACAAGAAGCTGGGAAATTACACAGCAATAAATAGTAAAGTCCTAGGATTAAAATTTCTCATCATTATTCCCAAATTGATTTTAAAAATAATGAGGGCTATTATTTACATAATGATTCTGCAAAACTTAAAAATTCATTAAATGTCTTTCTAAGTCTTTGATTTATGTTTTCCTCAGATGAGTTTTCAAATATTTAGACTTGGTCTTGTTATTCAAATGTGTAGATATAGGGGATATATTTAAGCTAAATGCATGGCTTTAAAATGTGAGGCCAGCTCCTTAGGCCTTCATAGAACCAAAAATTCATACAATCATGTGCCTATGAATAGCTGGTATTGGTAAAAGCCATTATACGCTTCTGCCTTCTGATATTCAAAATAAATATTGCTAACATTTATCCTGTGCATGGAGGTTCAGATTTAATATTTCTTGAATCCCCTTGATGCCTGGCAAATTCAGTGGGCATAAGATGCATTAATATATTTTTGTGAGAATATATGTGTGGAGAGAGGCATGCATCTGTGTGGAGGCCAGAGAACAATTTCAAGTACTGCTTCTCAGGCGCCATCTGTCTTTTTCATTGAGATAAGGTCTCTCATTGGTTTGGAACTTTCCAAGTAGGCAAAGACGGCCAACTAGGGAGCCCCAAGGATCCTTCTGTCTCTATTTCTCCAGGACCGGGATGATGAGTACTTGCTACCCTGCCCAGTTTTTTGTTATTTGTTTTTTTTTTGTTTGTTTGTTTGTTTGCTTTTTTTTATGTTCCTTCTGAGGATTGAACTCAAGTCCTTTGCTTACAAAGCAAATACTCTTCTGTCAGATCTCTCTAATTAATCAACTTCTTAAATAATAATCCCTTTATATCCTCAAAGAGACTCCATCTGATGTTTACTGAACAGTATATGTTCAGGGTTATTGATACTATTTATTCATCAATGATTTCCTGCGCACATATTCTGTGTAAAGTTTTAGGGAGAAAAGTGCAAAAGCGTGTAATATCCAGATGGCTATTGTGCTTGGAAAGGTTTCTGCACAGTTAGAAGGAGATGGCATGTTAGTAGACCTTTAAATTAATGGAGCATTCATCAAGCATGGCATTGCCTCTCACCAGTGAACATGGCTCATGGTGCCATGTCTGACAGTCACCCACATTTTCCTCAACCAGTTCAGCAACTGCTCACTGAGGGTGGCTTTTCCAAAACCCATGCCTTCTGTATTCTTCAGTGAGGTTTTATAAGTTGAGTAAACATCAGATAAGCGCATGCCATCAAGATAGGAAAACATGAAGATGTTCTATCTTCATGAAACTAGCTGAAAACTCTAAATAAAGTCAGCTTAGTGAATAGTGTTGGTGAACAATTGCAAATG
The DNA here is from genome assembly GCA_019843965.1 of Rhynchomys soricoides. NCBI lineage: Eukaryota > Metazoa > Chordata > Mammalia > Rodentia > Muridae > Rhynchomys > Rhynchomys soricoides. Next base: position 1,866,524 of record JADRCH010000255.1, read on the forward strand.
ATTGATAATCAAGATTAAAAATTTAGACTTTATGTCTATTTTTGTGTGTGTATGTATATACATACACACACACACACACACACATGTTCGTTCCTCTGTGTTAGCATATGTTTAGGTACATATCAATTTGAGTGTTTGCACAGTTCTGCGCCTAGGAAGGCCAGAGGATAACCTTGGGTATTGTTCCTCAGGACTAGTCCACCTTGTTTTCTGAGACAGCATGTCTTGCTGTCCTGGAATTTACCAAGTAGGATAAGCTGGCTGACATGTGGGCACCAGAGATCTTCATGTCTCTGTACCCCCTAGAACTGGAATTACAAGTTATTATGCAGAGCTTTTTTTGTATGGATTGTTGGAGCTCAAATTCTGGTCCTCATACTTGTAAAGCAAGCAGTTGACCAACTGAGCTAAGTCCTTAGCCTCTCCATTAAGTCATAACTAACAGTGCTTGGGTCTGAAGTACTACTTAGCATGGGGTATAAACATTTCTCATGCATCTCTCTATTCTACCCCACGGCCCCCTCCACTGCCCATGCCCTCCCTTGCAGAGGATCCTAAATCACTTATACCTCCAAACCACCCAGAGTCCAGTTTCCATTAGGGTTCAGCCTTTTTTATTTGCCATACAGGATGAGGCTTCATCAAATTTCAATGTTATGGGTATTAAGTTGGAAGATTTTTCTTATTTTAAAAACAAACCAATGTCCTTCAAATCCTACTCTTACTAAATGAGACATTGGCAAGGAAGACAATGCCTCAGTAGTACCCTCTTAAAAGGAAGGGACCTTAGATGAAATGCCCAACAGTGGGGAGAGGGAACTTGTGGAGTCCACTGCCAGAAGAAAGACAGGGCATCAAATGGATGGATGGGGTTGCCATCCCACAGTCAAAAATTCTGACCCAGAAGTGTTCCTGTCTAAAAGAACTGCAGAGACAAAAATGGAGAAGAGACTGAGGAAAAGGAGGTCCATTGATTGGTCCGACTTGGGATCCATTTCAAGGGGAGGCTCCAAGGCCTGACACTGACAGGGACCTAGCATGGCTGCACTCTGAGGAGCCCAACAAACAGCTGACTAAGACAGATGCAGATATACCCAACCAAGGACTGAAGTAGAGCCCTCCCACCCCCCCATGGTTGAATTAGGGAAAGGCTGGAAGAAGTTGAGGAGGAGAGTGGCCCCATAGGAAGACCAGCAATCTCAACTAACCTGGACTCCCGAGATCTCTCAGACACTGAGCCACCAACTGGGCAGCATATACGAGCTACTATGAAGTCCCCACCCATATACAGCAGAAAACTGCTTGGTCTGGACTCAGTGAGAGAAGATACACCTAACCCTTGAGAGACTTGAGGCCCCAGGGAGTGGGGAGGCTTCGTGGAGTGGGGTGGGGACATCCTCTTGGAGACAAGGGATGGGGTGGTGGGAGGAGGAATGGGATGAGGAACTATGGGAGGGCATACTGGGAGAGGTATAACGATTGGGCTTAAAAATGATTAAAGATAATTTTTTTAAAAAGTTACAAACAACGACAACAAAAAGGAAGTCTGGAGCACTGAGGTTCAGAGATGAAACAACAATATGTAATGGTAGAATTAAATGAGTTTCTGGATGAGAGTAACTGAGAACCTTGGGGGCTATGAGGTAGGATGCCATGAACTCTACTTGCCCAAGCAGACCACAAAAATTGGTAGTGATGGTTATGATGGGTTAGCTCTGGGGTTTTACCATCTTTCCCATTTTACATGCAGCCTAAGCAACTCACACATTTAGTTGAGATTGACAATATGGAGCCTGTCAATACCTAGGGCATAGTGAATCATGGACTAGCAGAGTCAATCTTTTTCAGTTGATTTCTATTGCCACTGACTGTGTACCTTGATTGCAGGGCAATAGTCTTTAATGAGAATAATCTCTGGGTTATCACAAACGAAGGGTACAGAACTCACCCATATGCAATGGGTGGCTGGGTGGGGAGGGGTAGGACTCTATTATTTCTTCTTTTGAATAGTCTTGATTAATTCCCTAATGTTTGCAAACTATTTGATTTTAAACTTACAGCCATATCTGTCATGTTCTCACCCACACACTAATTTAAAGAGTAAAGTCTGGTCATTGCTCTAATTTCACTGGGAGATTTCAGAGCAACAAACTCATGGTTCAAATTAAATGATGAGACTGTGACTCAGAAAGGACACCTCTTAGTGTACTCCTGAGTGTATTGGTGGAGGTGATACCTTTAAGTAAGAATGAGGAAATACTCAAAAGCAGAGAATATTATTATTCTTTAGGTAATTGTTTTGTGTAGGTTTGGTTTTAGTTCTCATAAGAAGGCCCTGTCACTGTTATGAACCCAGGCAAAGCCTTTGCCTGTACATCTTTAAGTCCCTCCCTCCAAGCTGGAGGTCCTCACAGAACAGGCAGTCTTGTTTGGTGCTGAGATGAAATGAGAAGCATCTCATGATGTAAAACAGTGTTTAGCTGAGTCTGCCAAACTTAAGTGTGTCAGCTTTCTTGTGGGAGATAGAAGATGAGTCTTGATTGACATTGGCCCATTGTCTTGCTCTCATACAAGACTTCTCACAACCCAAAGGACACATAAAAACAATTTCTAGCTGTTTTTTCTTTCAGGTTAATTGTCTCCGATTTCTGTTGCAGCCCATGAAGTGAGGCCTGTGATCATAAGGGCTAAGTGTGGCTAAGGAAGCATTCACTTAACCAGAAAGTAGGTGGGAAGATATAAAGGGATGGCCAAGCACTAGGACCTGAGTCCAGATTCCCTGCACCCCAGTAACATGATGGGCATGGTAGCACATTCCTGTGAGTCCAGCACTGAGGAGAAAGGGACAATCAAGGTTTTGTGACATTGCCAAGAAAGAGAAAATAAGCATGTTAGGATTGTGGAATTGTACATTGCAGGGTCAACAGGAGACTCAAGTGCTGACAGCATCTCAGTAAAGAAGGTGGACGTCCACAGGAGCATCTTTGGGACTCTGACCAGTGAGTCTACTAGAACCAGTGAGCTCCAGCTCCATCAACAGAACCTGTCTCAAAAAAAAAAAAAAAAAAAGATGCAGAGCTGTTGAGGAAGACACCTCATATCAACCTCTGGTCTCTACACACATGTGCACACATGTGCTCACATACTTGACCACATGTACACACAGCAAGACAGTAAAACATGTATACACATACAGGCATACATAGATGCAGACATACACAGACACACATACAGACATAAAAGAATGAAGGTTAATCAAGACCAAATGCAGGTTTGGAAACCCTTCACTCTCACCTCCTGGTCCTCAGGTAAGCTTCTCTATTGAGATGCTGTCAGCACTTGAGTCTCCTGTTGAGCCTGCACTGTACAATTCCACAATCCTAGCATGCATATTTTCTCTTTCTTGGCACATGTCACAAAACCTTGATTGTGGTGGATTTGTTTAATAATATACATAGGCTAAAATCTGAATAAGCTTCTGTATTGACATATAGAAGTGCCTGAGGCAATCTTATATGTACTCTGCTGTACAGTTTTCAACATGCATTTGTACTTTCAATTATTCCAGAGACAGCAATATCCAAGGTTATTCGATGCTGGATCAAGGTAAGGAGAACTCCAGATTAAATTGTGAAAAGGAAGCAAATAATTGAAGCCAACCCCACACAGATCTCTTAACAAAATCAACCAACTAAACAAACAACTGGTCAAATAAAAAACCAAGTTTCACACTGAATGTTCTCAACAGAGCTATAGAAACATCTCAGTGTTTGCAGTGCAAGCAGACTTGTGTGTGTATTTGTGAAGATACAATTTGTTCACCCAAATATCCAAGAGTACTAGAGTTTAAAACACATTGAAACAAACTAAAGTATCCTACAATTTGTGAGGATGTGATATAACCTGGATAATTAGTCCACTGTTGTTAATAGTTCTTTATACAATTGTAATTAAAAATAGAATTTCTTGGGTTCTGAGGTGGCAATAGCACCAGATTTATTTAGTTTCAGAGAATAAATCTGTATTTAGCATTTCTGACACTAGAGGGAAGCACTAAACAGATGAAATGAGAGAGAGAGAGAGAGACAGAGAGAGAGAGAGAGAAAGAGAGAAGAGAGAGAGGACATACAGAGACACAAAGAGGTGAGAGACAAGGATAAAGAAGGAGAAAGGGGAGAGAGGGGAGAAAGACAGAGAGACAGAAACAGGCAGGAGACAAACTCAAAGAGAGGCAGAAACAGGCAGGAGACAGACTCAGAGAGAGGCAGAAACAGGCAGGAGACAGACTCAGAGAGAGGCAGAAACAGGCAGGAGACAGACTCAGAGAGAGCAAGAAACAGGCAGGAGACAGACTCAGAGAGAGGCAGAAACAGACAGGAGACAGACTCAGAGAGGGGCAGAAACAGACAGGAGACAGACTCAGAGAGGGGCAGAAACAGAGAGGAGACAGACTCAGAGAGAGGCAGAAACAGGCAGGAGACAGACTCAGAGAAGGGCAGAAACAGGCAGGAGACAGACTCAGAGAGGGGCAGAAACAGGCAGGAGACAGACTCAGAGAGGGGCAGAAACAGACAGGAGACAGACTCAGAGAGGGGCAGAAACAGAGAGGAGACAGACTCAGAGAGGGGCAGAAACAGGCAGGAGACAGACTCAGAGGGGCAGAAACAGGCAGGAGACAGACTCAGAGAGGGGCAGAAACAGACAGGAGACAGACTCAGAGAGGGGCAGAAACAGACAGGAGACAGACTCAGAGAGAGGCAGAAACAGGCAGGAGACAGACTCAGAGAGAGGCAGAAATAGGCAGGAGACAGACTCAGAGAGAAGCAGAAACAGGCAGGAGACAGACTCAGAGAGAGGCAGAAACAGGCAGGAGACAGACTCAGAGAGAGGCAGAAACAGACAAATGAGCTGAGACACACAGTGGGAGAATATCCAATTAGATCTCAGTGACAATGTCCTGACTTGCCTGACGTTTGTCCCCTGCATTCTTTGTCTCATTAGCCCCCTTTCTTCCACCTTTTGACCATGGAAAATGTAGAAATTCACAAGAAGAGATGGGTCTCTTGGTAATGGTCTGAAGTCCCAGATACTTAGGAGGTTGAGGCTATCTCTCTATTTCTCTATCTCTCAATCTCTCTATCTCTCTACAAATTTCAGTTTTGTCTTGAATTTTTGATTTAGTGCACCAGCTCTCTGAGACCCAGTAAGAACAGATGTTATCATTCTATACCAAGTAGCAAGGCAGTCTCTGGCCATGTGAGGCTGTTGAACACTCAGAATGCAGCTTGTCCAAATGAAGATGAATGCTTAGTGGCAAATACATGTTGCATTTTAAGCCTCAATATGGCAAAAATATGTACATATCACCTTGATATTTTCTGTTTCAATCACAAGTTGAGATGATGTTTCTGACACATTATATTTAAATCTATATCAAAATGTGTTCATCTTTTACCTGTAATTGCTTGATGTGTTTTAGAAATTAAATCACACTCGAGCCTCACACCCTTTTAATTTTGCACCATCAGGAAATTTAGTGTCATTTTCTGCATCCTATTATTTTTAAAAGTAAAATACACACATAGAGCAATACACCAGGTGTTTAATAGACATTGGTGGGCAATCTCTCAAGCATGCTTTTTCATGTGTTTTTGCTGTCGGTTTGTGACCTCCTGAGTCATTTGTCGTTGCTGAAATGTGACTAGGAAAGCTTTGCCTTTTTTCCTTCTTGTGTTTTGGGAAAGCCTGTGTCTGAATGTGAATTATCAGTAAATCCATCAAAGTTGGACAGAGAGCACAGGGGTGGGGGCAGATTCTGGGTACAAGATTCCCTTGGATCTGATTTCATGGCACAGTTCTGGTCAGGATAAGATTGCAGACTCCTGTTAAGGACACCCAGAGGCTTCTTCATATTTATTGGTCTGCTTTTTCCATTGCTAGCCGGTTAAGATCCATCTTCTTGAAAAATTCAGGCATTTACGCCATAAACACACACATCACATTACATGCTGAAGAATTTCACAGCATAGGTTTGTTCCCTTTTAAACATCATAAAGTATACATAATTTAAAACAATCCTTTCCATGCCCCTAAAGTTTTCCCTGATTCTCAGGGTGACAAATCAGAGGTGATTAAATGCATACATATTAATTTGGGCTATTGCTATTTTTTTTAAATAAAATATATCTGACACTATAAACTCAAGAGCCCAGCTGCTTTCCATAGTGACCTACAACCTTATATCTGTACATTTCAATAGATTCTTGTAATTCTTTCCCTCATTACTGCTCTGCCATGCTGTATTCTCTGAGATTCTAGAGGGAATTATACAATACACAGGGCAGGAGTGGCATCATTTCTAAAACATAGTTGTTTGTCTTTTATTTACAAGCCATTTGACTTTTAAGTGATGAGCACTCAATGGAGCCTCAATTCTATTGAAACAGACTCTATGTAATTGTCTTCTATAGGATTACAATATTTTCATAATAAAAACAATAGTTTTGCAGTTTGTCTGCACAGCTTAGAAATACATTCTCGATTTTGATTCTTTTTGATTTTATTGACACATGTATGCCCACTGTGTGTGGGTATGTGCTTGTGAGTTCATTTGCTCATGGAGATCAGAGAAGGTCATGGGATCTCTGTAGCTGGAGTTAAAAGCGAGTGCTGGGGACTGAAGCCCAATCCTCTCCAAGAGTAGTATGTGCCCTTAATTGCTGAGCCATTTCTGTAGCTCCTCGTTTTAAAGTTTTTATAATGTCAGTTGTAATGTGGTAAATTAATTTTGGGACTCAATTAAGTGTTGGTTATTTTACCGTCTAGGTTCAAGTAGTTATGACAATGACTGCAATAACTGATCGATTGTATAATCCTAGGAGTTCCTTAGTTACAGAGTATGGTTTGCACTAAAGAAGTTAAACAATTCTCTCTAGACAAGAAGAGTTACTGGGCTCAATGACTGCCCCAGAATAAAACAACCTGGCTCTGGGTAGTAGGTAATAGAGTAGGGAGATATTGGTTTAAACCCAAATTGCTAGCCCTCTCATATCCTAATGTGGCATTACCCATTTTACTGTTTAATTTGATTCATTTCATTCATGTGTAAAATAAAGGTAATGATAAGCTTAATAATGCTCATTGGCTTGTCAAGCTAGAGTTGAGTGGAATCATTTCTTAGGTGTCCTATAGGTGTTCTCTTTGGGGTGAATGGATGTTCCTTATCTTAGGAAAAGTCACATAACATTGTTTGTTATTTACCAATAATTAAACCTAATTATCTTTCCATTCATCCTTGCCCTGACACTTCATCAGGAAAACTTAAGTTTACAAATAAAAAGGAATTATCACAAGTAAATGGAGAAATATACCAGCAATACTCTTCTTTCTGGTCCCCACAAAGACATCATTTTGACAGAATTCAAAACAGGAGTCACATTTTCTGAGGCCAGTGGAAAGATGCCACGTGTGTGTTGGTTTTTCTGGAGATTGCTCTGTAGTGACTTTCCTACAAATGGGATCTCATGGTCCTAGAAGGCTCTTGGAGTCATTAAAGGATTTGACTGTGTTGTATCTAGTTAGTTGGGAGAAGCATTCAGAGGGAGGTTCTCTAGGGGCTGGATCTGTATAGCTCATCATTTTACACAGAATATTGTCTGAGTCCTGAAGAAAAACTCCCTTCTCTGGTGATTCATTTCTCAATTGTTTGCTCACCCGAAATTTATATCTGTTTGACATTTCTCCTTTTGAATTCTTAAGACGATTCTATCACAATGACTTTATTCTGATAATTGCCATCGGCAAATGAGTTAAAATTCTGCAATTAAAATTTAAACACTTTATTTGAACAAAGCTATCTTTGACGAAGTCAACCTGGCACTGGTGGAACCCTTCCTGTAGGGCTTGTGGTTACTGTTAGTGAGTTGGTGCAATTTAAGAAGTAGTTTTGAAGGTTACCGTGCAAGGAGAGACATAACTCCATTTCATACAAAATTTACTTTCTAGAAATAAGAGGAGATGTTGACAAGCACACATGGCAGTTAGAGTCACTAAAGCAGTTGGCTATGTGAAAATCACCTCCAATGGATTTCCCTACCCTGCCCAGGTAGCTAAGGGGCCTCAATCCCATAATCCTATGGGGATACTGGATGCTACACTCAACAGGAGCATCTTAAGAGCTCAGGGGATGACTTGAGGCAGTAGCATGAGGACCTTAGATCATCCTTAGAGCCTACATAAAGCCAGGTGTGGGTGTGGGCATCTGTAATGCTGTGCTTCTATGGAAAGCTGAGAGGCAGAACAGAATCTTGGAAGTTCTTGAGCCAGCCACACTGGCATTACACAGTGCTGATCAAGAAATCCTGTTCAAGAATAAAGTGTGAGACAAGGTTTGGCACTTGAGATTGTTCTCTGATTTCCACAAGCACACAGTATTGATACCCAAACATTCACACATAAAAATACATACACGCATCATGTATACATACACAAATTTTAAAAACGGTATTACCTTAAAGTGTGGCTTTGCCAAAGTAGTTTAAATTTGAAAGAAAATAGTGCACAAGCAGTCAGTATTTAGATTGTATAGGCTATTATTCCTAGTTGGCTTTGATGAAATCCTCCCTACAGTACACAATAGCCCCCCTTAAACAGTGTTCAAGATTATTCCGTTATCCTGGAGCTCCCCTTCTTCCTCGGTCTGTCTTCAGATGAATTAAAAATTCTGATTTATTTCCAAGGCCTTTACAAAAAGCTCCCCGAAAAGCACATACTATTTGTAGTGGTGACAGGCAATTAGCAAAGCATTTAGATTTATTATAAAGCTCCAGTGCAAGCCTTGCTTTATTTTTCCTTTACAGGAGTTTTAAAACTTCACTTCAAGATAATGGGATGAGGTTGTTCTTTCTCAAGGACCAGTCCTTGGTCTGAGGGGTAAGATCATACGTGACAAGTCTCCCCCACGTTCACATGCTTTTCTAATTCATTCCCATTTTAAATTTCTCACTTTGATTTCACTTGCTTAACCTTTCTACTCCCTTAAAGTACAAACATAATTTCTAGTAATACTTAACAGGTCGGACCCCAGTACAGTCACAGGTGCTACCTTGGTCACTTCCTACTCATAGAGTTTGGTGAGCAAGACGGTCTGACCTTTCCCCTGCAGACAGGCGGGGCTGGGCTCAGGCTAAAAGCTGTGGTGGTGAAAAGCATTGTGGGAGACTGAGTTCTAGAGCTGCTTTGTTCGATGCCAAGGCCCAGCTCTTGCCAAGGGTAGTGATGGACTTCTCATTGTTGAGTTGGCTGATTTCCTCCCACTAAACTGACTTCAGGTTTTTCTTCTAACTATCCTTCCCCCATCTCATAATTTCTCTAAAACGTCACTAAGAGTACCTAACTCCCGCGCCCTTTAAGACGCCCTTTAAGATTAAAACAATCTCACTCTGTATTTTCTGTATTTGTTGTCATTTGATCAGCCTTAAGATGAAATTTCTAGTTACTTTTCTGAAGCCGTCATCTCTCTTGTAGGTTTTTTTTTTTTGAGTAAGACATAGATTTTTATTGGTCTAACCTGCTCTAACCCACATTCCTAGTGACAGGCTTGGACAGCTTTCTCCATCTGCCTCCAATCTTCCCTCTGTTGAGAGTTCTGGGCTTGCCCCAGGAACGAAGAGTGTCCTGAGCAGGGATTGGCAGACATTCATTTGGATCTGAGGGGCTCAGAGTGATGGAGAGATGGAGCGGCTGGGCAGAGGGAGCTCAGTACCCTGCACAGCTTTTGCCTTGACAGGATGGGAGGGATCAGAAAGGAAGAAGTTTCCCAGCAGCTCCTACTGTGCCCTTGGAGCCATCAGCATCTCTCGAATGTTGTCGTCCTCAGCTTCCTTAACGCTCTGCTCTAGGTAGAACTTTTTCTGCTCCAGCTCTTTAATTTTTTATTCTGCTATATACTGTCTATAGCATATTAAATAATTCAGCATATTGTTAAATTCTATAATACTATCCTCTTCAGATATCTTCATGAGATTTGGTTCTAGGATTACTTTTGGATAAGAACATCCATTTATGTTCAAATCTCATATATAAAGTGATATAATTTTGTATATAATATCCACACACCATCCCACTTACTTTAACCCACTTCTAGATTACTTAATGCAACCACTGTTACACTGCACTGTTCATAAAATAATGATAAAATATATCAAAATAAACTCAGTTCTGATGCAATTTTCTTGTCTTTTTTTTTTTTTTAAGAATATGTTTTTTCTGCAATTGACCTTATCTTCAGATACATAATCCACAGATGTGGAGGGCTGGTTGCATTTTCACCCAAGCATGTTTCATAATATTATTATAATAATTATGCTATTAACAGCAATTACATCACGAATAGCTACAATGTTACAATAACTGTAGTTTCTTTTGGTGTGTTTCACATTGCAATATATTGCTCATAATCATAGCTGTGACAACAGCAAATTATTGAACTATTTCTTGTGCGTAGCACTGTATAGGACCACTGCATGCCTCTTCGCTGTAGCTTCACAGGGTCTTTCTGAGGTTGACAGAAAAATCCTTAGCAGGTAAAGAGTTTGAGTTTTGAACCATAGACTTAGACACAAGACAGGTGTGATGAAGATGGGCAAGTCCTTCATTCTAATAGTTGGCATGCACACCATCAACCTTCCTGTGGCATGACCCAGTTTTCTGTGATGTGGTTGGAATATTAAGTATTACCCAAAGATGCACCAGGATGGACCTGTTGGCAATTGGTTGAAACTTTGGAGGTAGGGCTTGGTGGAAGGGAGCTAGGACATTGGGTGCACATCCCTCACGAGGATGTTGGGACCTTTACTCCTTCATTTCTGTCTCTGTTTCCAGGCTGCCCTAAATGAATAGTCTACTCTGCCATACACTGCATCATGATGTTCTTCTTCAACACAGCACCAAAAGCAACGGTACCAACTGACCATGGACTGAAATCTCTGAAACCAGGAGCTCTCCTTCCTGGTTTGTTTATTTCAGGTGTTTTGTTTCAGTGGCATAAAGCTGAGAGCCATATATTCAGGAAAACTGAGTAGTATTCTAGGGACTCTTGTGTGACCTCGGTTGCGTGCATGGTAGTTTTTCCTCCTTTTCCCCCAGAAGACCCATTTTTACCTATTTGGATGCAGTGCATGTGTCCAGTGGTTCCGGAAAACCGCTGCCTCTGTGATGGGTTAAACATGATGGGAACCTCCTCGGTACATTTTTTATTGCTCTGCACATGCTTGCCTTCCTCAAGAGTGCCTGAAACATCAGAAACCGAAGCAAGGTTCAGTGTTTTGGGATCTGATCAAACCATACATAGATTTCTAAGTAATATTTTTTTGTCACTTGTTTCTCAAAGAAAATGTATGTAACTTTTTCTTATAGCTTTGGCACTGGAGAAGGAAGATTGAAAGTATGATTAGTTGTTAAAGGGTGGCCCTGATAGTTGTGCTGGGGATAAGTACATGTCTTTTCAGGTTCGAAAGAGAAATTTCCAGAGTCTTGAGTAGCCCTAGAATTTCACATAGTCTGTGAAATTAAGGAAACAGGAAGATGTTCAATTCATAAGCAGCACAATCTTGAATATATTAGAATATACATTTGCACTTAAAGAATTAAATCAGACTAGAAGATTCCAAAATGCTAATATTCACTTAACGACTATTATTTCCACATCTCGGAGTTCTGAAGGAGTGTTATATTTATTTCATAGTTTTTGTACATTCTCAATGTTTTTTTTTAACAATAAAAACATGTTTCTGTTATAGTTAAAAATCATGTTTTCTGTACACAAACGATGACCACGATTATTAACTAAAGTCTCACCACACACATCTTATCAGTAGGTACATTCTGGAAGGCCCTGTGGCCTCAATTAAAGCCCCTTTTTGTGTCGGTTTGTGCTTACTGCCTAGCAAACCTTCTTTCAGGGAAACTTGCAGCAACATTGGCTGCAGCTTTATCAGGAATCTCTGCTGTCGATCTCAGTGTGGAAGAAAATCATTGTTAAGAAAGACACTTGCTTGCAGGGCTCCTCTTTCTCGGAGGTATTTTTTTTTTTTTTTTTTTCATGGCTGTTAATTTCCTGCTTGCTTCAGTTTCTCCCTTGACTTTAAAATATCTGATTTTTAGTGCCCTTTGGAGAGGCCTGAGGGTGCTGGGTATGAAAATCCTAGCATTTCTCCCGGGTAGCCTCTTATGTAAATTTAGATTATGACCGCATGAAAAATTGGTTGGGAAAAGTCATCAATAGGGCCATATGTTAGAGTTTCAAAAGTCCTCCTAATTTTCATTTAACTCACATCATAAAAACCACCCTCCCATTCAATCAGACTATTATAAGGTATTTTAGATGAGCGATGGGTGATCGCCTGAGAGGGGAGAGCTAATCGGAAGGCCTTGATCTTCCCCAGAGCGATTAATCTTTCTTCTTTCATATGTGCGCCACCCTCCCCCACATATGCACAGTGCTGAGAGCAAAACCATAAAATAAAAAAGAAGAAGAAGAAGAAGAAGAAGGAAGCCGTTTAGAGTCCATAAAAATGTGAGAAAGACTTTACATTTTATTTTTATTTACTAGAAATTTATGGAACAGTGCAGAGGCATAGTTGTGATTCACAGCCGGTGTCTTATTCGGCGTCCCTTCTTGCCCAGGGCTATGACACGTTCACATTCTGTATGGCACAGCCCTCTTCCAGAAAGGAGGAGAGCTCACATGGAGAACAGGGAGCTTTGGTTCATGTCCCCAAAGACCACAAAGAAACATGAATCTTGCTGGCTTTCATTTAGAATGTTTCCTGTCATTATATTTAACAACTCTTTATATGACCCTCGCAGGTCAGCTAAAGGATGGATGGCTCTTTTCTAGTTACATAATGATGAGGCGAAATCTACTTAATGTGCCCAATGATTCATGTTGAATGTTAATAATGTATGCAGCTTTGAATGACCTGTGTATGGCATTGTGGTGCTCTGGGAAGGGTAGCTTACTTCGAGAGAGGAATGTGGCTCCAAGGAAATCTTATCAGCAAGACTGTGGACAATGCAGATTCTTTCATCATCTTGGTTGCATGTCAAGGTGGACCGGCTTCTCACAGATATGGGAGTTTTAAAACTTTAGTTTTTAATTTTCATCTATGCACATGTCTGTGTGTTTGTGTGAGTGCTTATTATATGTGTGCAGGTATTCATAGAGGCCGGAAGAGGATAGTAGATCTCTGGAGCTGGAGTTACAGGAGGTTATGGGCACACAGATAGGGATGCTGACAACCAAGCTCTGGTTCTGTGTAGGAGTTGACACTACCAGCTGCTGAGCCCTCTTTCTAGCCCAGAAATAGGAATTTGGTGCCGGTACAATGTGCTATCCATAACTTTGGTTGAAGAATTCATGAGATAGTTTTTTTTTTTGGCCTTTAACGGGTTTAAAGAAAGAAAACAATAATTTGTTCATTTTCTGTTTATTCAACAACTTTTGCAGTTGGGCATTAAATATTTAGCCATGTATGCGAACAAGCCCGATAGAAAGCAGTCAAATATTTGAAAATCCATATAGTGAAAGAATATAATCACAAGAAAACATTGTTGTTGTTATTGTTTTTTCTTATGCTAGTTTTGGTTTTCTGAGACAGAGTCTTGTGTAGTCCAGATGTTCTAGAATTGCTCTAGAGATTAGAATGACCTTGAACTGATTCTTTGGTCTCTACCTCCCAAGTGCTGGGTATAATCCCGCCCCATGTAGGGAGGTAGGAAGTGTTCTACTCCTGATATCTATCTACGTATGTATGTATGTATGTATGTATGTATGTATGTATCTATCTATCTATGTATCTATCTATGTATCTATCTATCTATCTATCTATCTATCTTTGTTGTTTTGAGATACAGTTCTTTGTTTAGCACTGGCTGTCCTAGAACTAGATCTGTAGACCAGGCTGGCCTTGAACTCAGAGATCAACCTGTCTCTGTCTCTAGAATTTAAACTCTGAGCCGTGTGTGTGTGTGTGTGTGTGTGTGTGTGTGTGTGTTCGAGCGCGAGAGGTCAATCTTTGGTGTTGTTCCTCAGGAACTGTTCACCTTGATTTCTCTAACTGGAAAATGGAGCTTATCGAATTAGCCTAGAATGACTGGCCAGTGAGTGCAGGAGAGCTGCTTGTCACCATTTTCCAGTGATGGAATTACAAATGTGTTATCATACCTATGTTTTAGTGTAGGTGCTAGGGATTGAACTCAGGTCCTTATGCTTGTGTGGCAAGCATTTTTACCAACTGACTTACTTCCTTTGTCAAGCTTTAAGATGCTTGTTATAACAATTTCATGGTTTATAGGGCTGTATTTGTTACTATGACTGCAAATAGATGGACCAGGGTCAGATATATAGGAGAGGTTATCCCCCATCCCAAGATAATGGGGAAAATGTCTCTACTTTTCCAGATCTTTGTGTCTCAAATATTTAAATTATAATATTTTGCATGTGAATGACTAGACAGGATTAGACAAATTCTTATTTCCTTTCCCATTCATTTAGACCCAGACGTGTGGGCATAGAAATTATATTGTAAAATTTTGCTATCTATGCAAATGAGAGATCTACCTATCTATATATCTATTATCTATTTATTTATCATTTATGGATCAATTATCTATCATTTATCAATTATAATTTATCTATTAATTATCTATCATCTATCAATGAACATATCATCTATCCATTTATCTTTCTACTATCTTCCAATCATGTATTTATTTATTGTTTACTTCTCCATCATCTATGTATTTATCTAGCTATCATTTAATTCAAGAGAAAACTTACTGCATATTAATGTAAACATTTATTATTAAGGAAAAACTTTCATTTTATGCAAAGAAGAGCTCTTTCATTTCTCTTTCAATTTCATTAGAAAACATTTAGAACCTACACAGGAGTTAAGAGATTCATGAGAAATCTGCATGTCCCTTATTGCAAACCTTACTGTGTGTGTGCTATTAGGACACATGACAATATATGACATGGGCTGAGGAGACAGTTTCCTGGGTAAAAGCATTTATTGTGCAATTCTGATGAGCTGAGTTCAGATTTAAGTGTCTCTATGCCCAGTGTATCCCCTTATAGGATTTGGAAGGGGAACCAGGTGAGTCTCCTTAAGCACCTCAGCCACCAGCCTGGCTTAGGAAACACTGAAGACTCTGCTTCAAGCAAGGTGGAAGATGAGGACAGATTACCAACAACTGTCTGCTGGCCTCCAAATGTTTACCTTTGCACATGCGTGCCTGCACTTACACATATAACCACTTACACATACATGCATACACTCACACATACCTACAAAAAATGAGAGAGAAATAAAAAGCATTAGTGAAAAAGCTAAAGAGATGGCTCAGATATTAAGAATGTATTCTGTTCGTGCATAGGACTGGAGTTTGGATCCCAGCTCCCAGACTGGGTGGTTTACAACTGTCACTCCAGCTCCAGCAGTTTCTGAACCTCTGGCCTCTAGGGGCACCTGAATTCACATGTACATACCCACACATACATATGTGCACATGCACACAAAGTTAAAAATTAAAAATAAATATTAAAAAGAGCATTGCATACATGTTCTTCTACCACACATTTGCTGCATTCACAGCTCGATGTACAACTGTGAAATAGCTATTTACCCTTTAAGGATTGCCAAAATAATAGTGCATTCAGGGACAGTGAACAATCCTGGAATTTACATGATATTGCTATCTTTCTTTGCGTTCTGAATAGAATACAAAGTAAGATAAAAATAGTACTAGAACATCTTCGAGCACACTCTCCAGTTGTGCTCAAGCCTACTATTAGCACACTTTCAAAAACCCTTGCGTGCATTTCCCTGCCACCTGATGTTTTGCTAATATTTAGAAATACTCTCACGGCAGGGATTTGCAAATGTTCTCCCTAGAACTTGGGTAAACTAAATTAACATAATTCCAAATCCTATTGCTTTTATTTGGTGAGGGATTGGAAGCAGTTTTACTCTTTTGCAGTCATGAATCTGAGAAGGGGGAGAGAACACTGAGAGAATCCATAAAGATAATTCAAAAATTGTGATAGATTTGCAGGTAAATATATTCTCAGCATGGACACACTACAGCCACAATTTATACCATGTCTATACAATATCCAAATAGCTTTACAAATGATCTAAAACAGAGAGGAGTGTAGCACATTATCATTTAAGCAAATACCAGCTTCTGATGTTTCCTTCATTTTCTTTTGGGATTAAAAGTCATTTTACCTGTCCATACTTAATTGTGTATCTTTAAATAACATGGTCTGTCTGTCTGTCTGTCTTTCCATCCATCTGTCCACCTATCCATCTACCCATCCATCCATTCATCTATCTTCCTATGTATGTATCTATCTAATCTATTATTTATCTATCATCTATCTATCTATTCTATCATCTATCTATCCATCTTTATATGTATATATGTATGTACATAGCTATCTAATCTATAATTTATCTATCATCTATCTTATGTATGTATCTATCTATCATCTCATCTATCTGTCTGTCTTTTTGTCCTTTTGTCTGTCTGTCTATCTATCTATCTATCTATCTATCTATCTATCTTCCTATGTATGTATCTAATCTATAATTTATCTATCATCTATCTTATCTATCTATCCTCTATCTGTCTGTCTATCTATCTTCCTATGTATATATGTATGTATCTATCATTTATCTATTATCTATCTATCTATCTATCTATCTATCTATCTATCTATCTATCTTCCTATGTATGTATGTATCTAATCTATAATTTATCTATCATCTATCTTATCTATCTATCCTCTATCTGTCTGTCTATCTATCTTCCTATGTATATATGTATGTTTCTATCATTTATCTATTATCTATCTATCTATCTATCTATCTATCTATCTATCTTTACAGTGCTAGCATTGCAGACATCATAACCAAGGATGATTTTGGGTCTTATCAGCTTTTATTTTCATGTGTATGCAGGTGCACATATGTGTGCCTGAGCATGTGGAGGCCAGAGGTCAACTGCAAATATCAATCTTGACATATGATATGCCTGGTTTTTTATTTTAAATTTTAAGACAGGGTTTCTCTCTGGCTTCGAACTCTCTAAGTGCACTCAGCTGGCTGGCTTGTCAGCAAGCCCCAGGGATCGACCTCTCCAGTGCTGGGAATACAGGCATCCACCATCATGGTAAGAGTCTTTACTTATTTATCTTAATATAGGTTCTGAGGGATCAAACTCCAGGTTTCATGGGTGTACAGCAAGCACTTTACTAAACAAGCTATGTCTTCAGTCCTTTCCCTTGTATTAGCTAACATCCCTCCTTCTTTCTTAGTTATCTGATAACATTTCTTTTTGTAGCTGATTAATTTTTTTTTTTTTAATCAGTAAAGAACACTCACCTGTAACATATGGGTCCTGTTCTGTCTCCTTCCATCTTTCCTGCAACCAAACTGAAGAATGTCTCAGGTGGTGGTTAATCTTGTGTGTCAAGTAGGCTGAGCCATAGTGACCAGATATTTGGTCAAGCTTTAATCCACATATTCTTTGAGATTTTTGTTTGTTTGTTAAATCTAAGCTTATGCATTTGAGGAATGCAGAATGCCTTCCATATGTGGGTTGTTACCATCTCACCCACTGAAGGCCTGAGTTGAAGAGATGCTCTCTCCTAAGTAGGAAGGAATCCTATCAGCAGGTGACCATGAACTTCACCTGGAATAATACTCTTGCCTGTGTCTCCAGTCTGCTGTCCCATCCTGCAGAGTTTGGAGCTGCCAGCCTCTATTAGTGCGTGAGTTAATTTCTTATCATAATTATTTTCGTATGTACACACAGGTATTTTTTTTTCTGCTAGAGAACTCTTAAGTGTGTACCACAACCTGGAGAAAAGCGAGGACATGAATACAAAGAACATGATATACTCATGAAAATGTTGTTATAAAATGTATCATGTTCACAATGAACATATGCCAATTAAAAACTGCATCTGTCTCAGAAATTTTCCTGGCATCATTCCATAAGTACTATGGTATAATGATTGATTTAATAGAAGTTACATTATATTAGTGTCTTAGGATTTTGTTGAAGGGAAGAGACACTATGACCAGGGCAACTCTTTTGAAGAAAAGCATTTAATCAAGTTCAGAGATTTATCCATTCTCATCATGGAAGAAAACATGGTGGCACAGAGATAGACATGGTCTTGGAGAAGGATTCCAGAGTTCTACTTCTGGATACCAGGCAACAGAAAAGGGGAGAGGGAGGAAAGGGAAGGAGGGAGCGAAGGAGAGGGGGAAGGAAAGAGGAAGGGAGGGAGGAAGGGAGGGAGAGAAGGAGGAAGGAAGAGAGAGAGAGAGAGAGAGAGAGAGAGAGAGAGAGAGAGAAGAGGTTTGCTTTGAGATTCTGAAACCCCAAAGCCTACTTCCAGTGCCAACAATGCCATACCTACTCCAACAGGCCACATGTTCTAATTCTTTCAAACAATGCCACTCCCTATAAGCCTCTGGGAGCTATTTTCGTTCAAACCAGAATTAGGTGCTGTAAGTAGTGATGAGTTCAAGAATATGGAAGGATATACATAGATTATATAGAAATGCTAGGTCATTGTATCATGAGGAATGGATCATGCATTTTTTGTTTTGTTTTCTTTTGTTGTTCTTTTGTTTTTGTTTTATTTTGTATTTGTTGAGATCTTAGCACCAACACCCTTCAGTTATGCAAGGACAACCACATTGCTCTGCATTTTCAATGGTTAGTTTTTTCTAGAACATTAAAGAAATCAAATACTGCAAAATTTAAAAGTAAGACTATGAAGTCTTAAACATAATTTTGAGTTGAAATATCTTATTTTCATGCCCAAATCAGAATTTATTATGATTTTATCTTACAGACTCTGAGGAAAGCAGAGCCATGAATTATAGACCCCAAATAGGCTTCATTTCTTATTCACCTTGTTTTCAGTTAAACCTTGTGAATTAAACCAAATGAGAGAAGGTAACTTTGAAATCATGTTGGATGCATTTAAAACATTATGAAACTGCATGAATATTCCTCTTGAATTTTAAAAATGAACGAAGAAGAAAGATGAAGAAGTTAGAAGTGCATGAATTACTAGAGGAGAGTATTAACTATTATGGGAAATGTGGATAGCAACTAGGAATTAAGGAGATTATAAATTTCCCAATTCAACATTTGAAATGGAAAAAATATATAAATTAAACAAATCGTCTTAAGATTTTGAATTTTTAACTCCAAACTCTTGTTCTGTATGAATACGTCTGATTTTCAAAAACAGCCTTGGGGCTTCATTTTCAAACATGCTGACTTAAGTTCTTACATGGTATGCTTTAAGCAGCCGGCAATGTCAATAATTTCAATATATGATCAACGTATTTTCATTTCTGAAAAGCCATTTAAGAGTTTTGGTTGGGACATTTTATTCCAATTTCAACCTTAACGTTTTTTAAATCATATGAAACACAATAGTATTGTGTTGATTTGTTTTATGTCAGCTTGACACAAGCAATCTGATTAGGCTGTAGGTAAGCCTGTAAGGAATTTTCTTAATTAGTAATTGACAGGGCAGGACCCAGCCCATTGTGGGTTGGGCCATCCCCAGGCTGATGGTCTTGGTTTTTAAAAGAAAGAAGGCTGAGTAAGCCATGGGAAGCAAGTCAGTAAGTAGCACTCTTCCATGGCTTCTATATCAGCTATTGCCTTTAGGTTCCTGCCCTGCTTGAGTTTCTGCCTCACTGCTTTTGATGATGAACTGCTATATGGAACTGTGAGTGAAATAAAGCCGTTCCTCCCCAAATTACTTTGGTCATGGTGTTTCATCACAACAATAAAACCTCAATTATGACAAGTATCTTGTAGGAAATTCAATCAATTATCCTGGTGTGGTGGCACACAGCTATGATCCCCAGCACTAGGTTATTAAGTAAGCCTTAAAGAAAAAAAGATGTTGATTGCTAAATGTAATAGTCTGATCATGATGCTGACTAAATGTGCCTAACAAAACAACCATTAATAGAATTCAAAATCTCTTCATTTATCCCTTAAAGCTTTGGAACTGCTGGCATGGTGTCTCTGAAAATTATCCCAGAGCTCGGGAAAGAAGAGGGAAAAAAAATGTAAAAATGAGGTTGAATGAAATTTAAAAATTTATGTCCAGCAAAGGAAATAATTATTTGCCTGAAAAGACAGCATACAGAATTTGAGAAAATTGTTTCAAACTACACATCTGGCAGAGGAGTAGTATCTAGAATGTATAAAGAACTTAAAAAATTGCTGACCAATTATTTATGTAAAATGGGCAAGTGAAATGAACAGGTAGATCTCAAAAGATAAGGTACAAATAGTCAATAAATACATGTAAGAGTTCAGCATCCTTGGACACCCGTGAAATACAAACCAAAGCTATGTGGACATTCTACTTCACCCTAGAAAGAACAGTTAGCATTAACTAAACAAATAACAACCAATAAGATTTAAAGAAAGGAATTCTACTTATTGCTGGTGGCAAAGTGATGATACATCTCTTGCAGAAAGCATGCATGTTCCTCAAAAACTACAGAACTACCACAAGATAAAGGTATACCTATCTTGAGAATGCACTAAAGAACTCTAAGCATATTCTAAAGACACCTCATTAGCAATGTCTAGTGTGACCCTACTTACGATAGCAACTCAGATTCAGCCTAGGTGTCCATCAACAAATGAATGGATAAAGGAAAATGGAAAGATCATCTTGTTAAGTAAACCAGATTCTTTTCCTTCCTCTGTCCCTCCCTCCTTCTGTCCCTCCCTTTCTCCCTCCCTCTATCTTCCCTCCCTCCTCCTTCCCTCCCTCTCTCCCTCCCTCCGTCCTTCCTTCCCTTCCTTCCATCTACATACATATCCATAATCTATCACATGAAAGTAGAATGAGCCCATTTAGAGAAAGAAAGGGGACCAGCAGGAGAGAGAACATGAGAAGATGATGAGGATGGATATGGTCAGAATACCTGATATACCTGATTGAAACGGCATTATGAAACCCATTACTATACACAAGGAACGAATGTTAGTAAGACTTAAAGAGTAAAAGTAAGGGAAAAATATGGCACGAACGTATGGGCATGAGTGACCCTTCGCCCAAATGTCGCAAATAATACCTCACACACGATCTGCTTACTAAAAACAGTTTTAAAAAGAAAAAATAGAGAAGTATGCAGATGGGACACATCTATCCTACCTCAGGCTATAATTTGGGTCCTCAAAGCAATTAGGGAGTTTTTTTTTTTTTTTTTTTGAAAAAAAAAATATGTTTCTTTATTATAAACTTTTTTTTTTTTTGGAGACAGGGTTTCACTGTGTAACTTAGCTGGCCTAGAACTTGCTATATAGACCAGGCTGACCTTGAACACACAGAGATCTTCCTGCCTTTGACTCCAAAATGCAAGTGTTTGGATTAAAAGCATGTACCTCTATTCCATGTTGATGAACTTTTTACATTAGCTTTGATTTAGAAACATAGAGTAAAAATATTGACTCCAACGTCTTTGTAGATGCAGGTTTTTTACTTGTCTAACCTAACTTTAGTGCACAGCTGCCTTCTGGGGCTGATTGTGATAGACTCTGACCTCTGTTATCGGGTTGAATGCATGTGGAGCATGTTTATCACTTATTCTTTAAATTTTTATATTTGTTTACAAAGTATCGGG
This sequence comes from Rhynchomys soricoides, assembly GCA_019843965.1. Taxonomy (NCBI): domain Eukaryota; kingdom Metazoa; phylum Chordata; class Mammalia; order Rodentia; family Muridae; genus Rhynchomys; species Rhynchomys soricoides. Next base: position 1,888,276 of record JADRCH010000255.1, read on the forward strand.
TTCTCTATGGTATTTTCATTACATACTTCTTTTGGTTGACTCTCCTTGCTCCTCCCCTTCTTCCTGCCCCACCCCTTTCCCTGCTGTACTCATCCATCCCGCCTCCCACTCCATCCTTTGAGATTGTCTCACAATCCAAAAGGAGATTTGATCCTTTGTCCATTGTCTCATAGGCTACTTTCTGGGTCCTGGCTTTTACTACATTTACTTCTATTTTAGATACACTCAATAAACGCATTAGACATGAGAGACAATATATGAGAGAGAACATGTAGAAGTTGTCTTAACGTACATAATCAAATGCTTTCCAGTTGCTCTCAGTTCTTTGTAAATTTTATAGCTTTGTTTTCCTTTGTGGCTGAATCAAGTTCCATTGTGTATGCACTACATGAAGGAGGCACACATTCTGTAAGGTTTTCTTTCCTATTTCCCCTTGGGAAAATGTCCTCCATGATTGAGTCAAGAGCCATCTATTAGTTAGCTTTTTGGTCAACAATAATATCACATTTGATATACATATAGTTTCTTGGAGGAATATGATTCCTTTCAGGATTTTAATTCAATAACATTCCTTTGAAAATAGTTATTTTGTATGAGTAAAATCAGAGCCTCAAAGAAATTATCTCTGAGCTTGCCTGAGATGACGTAGAGCATAGGCAATTCCCCTAAATTTGAAGATGCTCACAGCACAGCCTGAGCTTTCTGCCTAATTTTATAGTATTCCTTCTGCTTTGATGTACTTCCTGGAAGGTACTATTTTAAAAATGCATTAGTGTATCTGTATCATGATGTGTTCATAATAACATTATTAAATTTTTTGTATTAATTTGTGTATGTGTGTGCATGTATATGTATGCACATGCCCCATCACACATGTTGAAATTAGAGGACAGCCTTCAGAAGTCCGTTGTCTCCTTCTGCCATGTAGGTTCTGGGTACCAGGTGTGCTTCCTCCCTAAGCTGTCTCCCAGTGCTCTCAGTGTCTCTCATTCAAGTGTAACAAGTACTCTGTCCCTGTCTACCCATCAACACTTCTTCTGTCCCCTCTTTTGCCTTCCCTTCTCAGCCACCCATTCTTTCTGTGTGCATACGTGTCAAAAATAGTTATCATCTGTGAGAGAGAACATGCTTTATTTGTCTTTTGGAATCTAGATTATTTTGCTTAATATTATAAATTCTGGTTCCTAGAGGCCAGAGTTGGCTAACAGTCCTGTGTCTTACCTATGATACATCACTCTTTTTCTGAAGAGGTAAAATGGACTCCATGGAATAAGAAAACAGAATTGGTATATTCTGTTTGCACAAACAAAGATAATGATCAAAATAGAGATAGATAAGGGAAGTATCTTAGAAATGTCCATTCTCAAAAATTAGTTATGCGCATTCTAAAACTGTCTTCCTTAGGACGTTTTAGGTATGACAGAAACACAAAGACAGTAACATAGCTGGAATCCATTAGAATGCTTAAGTCATGAGATACTGGAATTAGCTGTATTTTCTCATTAGACAGAAACAGCCTCTTATCTCAATCTGGGTTATGAAACATTTAAAGCTGACTCAGTCCACTTTCAACCTATTGAACTCCATTATTATTGTAATAATTTCAGTAGAAAACTGACCTCATTTTCCATTGTCTGGTAGGAAACATGGGAAATTGACCAAGGAGAAGTCATGCTGTTACCCTAGATATTTTACAAAAATATGATTTCTCTTCCTCAGATGTTTACCTTTCTTTTTCTTCTAAAAGAGAAGCACACAAAACTATCAACTAATAAATGATTCTAGTCTAGCATGTTGCAATCCTTACCTTGTATAGCAGTCTGAATTCTGTCTTCTTTTCCTCCTTTATTTAGCTGATGTGTGGACAATTTCTAATGGTTTGTGAAAACGGTTATATTTCGATTGACCCTTACAAAACTGTAAAGCATGCAAAAGCTACAGCAGCTTCTTTGAAAGACTCTCAGAAGCATTAAATGATATATCAAAGATTATATAGCTAATTCACTGCTATGACTGAGTGCATGTTCTTCACCAAACTCAAATGGTGAAGGTGCTAGCCCTCCTAAATGTGGGTATATTAGTAGTGAACATAATTAAGGTAACATGTTGGGTACTGTCTTACTTAGGGTTTTATTGATGTGAACAGATACCATGACCAAGGCAACTTCTATAAGAACAATATTTAATTGGAGCTGGCTTGCAGGTTCAGTGGTTCAGTCCATTATCCTCAAGTGGAAACATGGCAGCATCCAGGCAGGCAAGGTACAGGAGGAGTTAAGAGTTCTACATCTTCATCTGAAGGCTGTTAGCATAATACTGGCTTCCAGGCAGCTAGGATGAGGGTCTTAAAGCCCATACCCACAGTGACACACCTACTCCATCAAGACCATGTCTACTACACCTACTCCAACAGGGCCACACCTTCTAATAGTGCCACTCTCTGGACCAAGCACAATCAATTAATTTCATCTGTATATAAAATAAGCCATCTCTTTTCATTTGATCTGTATATAATAAGAACAGTGAAGATAATGAATAACTTACAGATGTCCAAAATAAACTGCATTGTGTGCTTGAAATTCGTGTAGAGAGTGAATCAGCAGTTTAGCACACAGACGAATATGGCAGTGATGAAAATGTACAGAGATGTTAAACAACCTGACTATGGTGATTGTTTGGTTCAGGTCAAAGCACTGAGATGTATGTTTTACATATCAACGGAGACCTGGCCTCCAGGTTCTCCCAGCATCCCTCAGTCCCTACCTGGAATACTCTGCTCCAGCCCTGAACTTCAAAGCCCAGTGGAGGATCTGCCCCTCTCCCAGAGGCTCTTCCCTATATAATCCAGACATTTTGTGTGCTCTTTCTCTCTCTCTCTCTCTCTCTCTCTCTCTCTCTCTCTCTCTCTCTCTCTCTCCCCCCTATCTCTTTCTTTCTCTTTTTCCTTGTTCTCTTCTCTCTCTCTTCCCATGTACCCTTTCTCTTTCTCCTCCCACTCTGTTCCCATGGTGAGTTTTCTGGTCTCTCTGTCCTTGGGACCAGGGAAATTGCCTGAGAGCAGCTTCCCAATAAACCTGCCTCTAATATATTCTAATGTGGCTTGAATTGGCTTATTTCCTTGGTGGAGTAATAACCTATTAGAGATCATTTATAAAAATAGCAAATTCTTGATAATATAACTAATTGTCTTAGTCTCTTTGGACTGCTCTAACAACAGACTACAAAGTATATAAACCAAACAGTTATTTCTCAGGATTCTAGAGACAGCAACAGATTTGGTTTCTGGGGAGGTCTTTCTTTTTACTCCATAATGGCATCTTCTTGTAATGTGTTCACATGGTACAGGATGTGAGGGAGCTTTTGGGTGCCTCTTTTACCAAAGCAGTGGTATTAATGCTGTGGGCTTAGTCTCTAACAGATGTCATCTCTGCTACTGCCATTGCATTACATTAAACAGGGTTTTAATATGAATTTGAAAAAGAGGGTCACAGGCACTCAGACACAGAAGTGATGCATGGAATTATTAAGTATGCACGAAGAGCAAAGCATTGTTAGCTCATGGCCATAATCACTTGTGATGAGCTGTTATCAGTCCTATATATAACCTTCAGCACATCCATAACCTACCTGCAATACTTGCTCATGACAAGGGAGACAAATAGCATGAAGCATCTTAAATAAAAATTTCTGGGGAAGGGGGATAGGATAGGGGATTTCCAGAGGGGAAACGGGAAAGGGGATAATATTTGAAATGTAAATAAATAAAATATCCAATAAAAAATTTCTGTGTCTCATATTCTTTTGTATTTGATGTATTTCTGGTTATAAAGAACTGCTGGGTGCAGAGAAAAATGAAAGTATACTAGTGACCTGAACAGACAAAGTGGTCAGAGAGGCATTCCTTGGGTAAGAATTGTGGGTGACCTGGCCATTACTTGTTCTTCTTGCATTAAAGCCACTGTCTAAAACCTCAAATCTAGCTTCGCCCTTCCTTTCCCCCCTTACTTATTGTAAAAATACAGCACTTGAATTCATTTGGACTCGAAAAGAGACAGAAAAGAGTTGGCAAATTTTCTGAGTCTGACTGAAACTCATGCTGAGATTTTTTTCAAATTTAGATTTAAAAAATTCTTCTTGTTTTTAAACAGGCTTTTGTCTGTATGTGTTTTCCATATAAATATATGTATATATTTAACTTTTTATTGATTCTTTGAGATTTTCACATCATATATTCCGATTCCACTCATCTCCCTCTCCCTTTGTGTCTGCCCTCCTCCCTTGCAGCCTCCCCCCTTCCAAAATAAAATAGAATAAAAAAATCTTGTCGAGGAAGCTGCAATGTGTCACAGTGTGTCAAGTGTATAACCTTTTGTCCACACTTGCAAATGTTCATTGCACTGAGCCATTGATCTGTTTCGATCCCTCTGACTTCTGTTACACTATCAATACTCAATAATCAATACTCCTCTCAGATATCCTGTTGTTGCCCTGTGTCATAGAGATTCAGCAGCTTTGGATCTGCAGAACCCGATCTTTCATGTGCCCCAGCAGATCATAGATGGGGTGGAAGATGGGGCAGGCAAACTCAAAGCCCTGGATCTGGGCCAGGGAGGCAGCTCAGTTGATTAGCCCACTAGCTCACCTGTGGCTACCACCAGTGTGAGCTCTCTAGCACTTCCCTGGTTAGCTCATCTAGTAATGCCTCTGGCAAGGGGGCAGGGTCAGCTTTCTGCTTTCATGTCCTGGAGCTGGCTCACTTGAGCCTTCCCCACAAGGGTTGTCTTTACTGGCTGCCCAGGCAAGGTGCAGGACACACTTTCCTGAGAGCTGCAGCCAATGGTGGGGCTGGCTCTTCTGCTCTCAGAACCTTGGGGCCATCTCAGCTCTCCCACCCGCAGCAGGCAGCAAGGGGCTGGGGAGGAACATCTCTCCCTCACCTAAGCCACCCCACAGCAGAGGAAAGCTGAAAGTCTAGGCCAGCTCTTCCATGCTGATACCCTCGGAGACCACTAGCCTACACCCCTGCCAACAGGGTCAGCTCTGTTAAGCTGCCCAGGGTAGGTGTAAGGCCAGCTCTCCCAAGCTGATGAGGGGATGGGGCCAGTTCTCCCTCTCTCAGTACCTTGGGACAAGCCCAGCTCTCCTACCTTTAAAGGCAGCCAGGGGCTGGGGAGGGTTGTCTCTCCCTTATGTAAGCCACCCCACGGCAGACTAGGGATGGGATCAGCTCTCCCATGCTCATGCTTTTGGGCCTACTTACCTGCACTCCAGGCTTCAAGGTCAGCTCTACTATGATGCCCAGGTGAGGGGCGGGACCAGCTCAGCACAGTGCCTCAGGTGGCAGTTAAGACCAGGGACCTCTTTATTACCTTTGGTGGTATCATGAGTAACCCAGTCCCAAAAGGACAGGCATGGTATGCACTCACTTATAAGTGGATATTAGCCATAAAATACAGGTATCATGCTACATGCCACAGACCCAAAGAAGGAAAACAAGAAGAAAGGCCCAAGCAAGGAAGCTTGAATCTCACTTAGAAGGGGTAACAAAATAGTCATAAGAGGAGATGGCACTGGGAGGGAGGGGGATGGAGAGGGCAATGCGGATTCAGGATGAGGTGTGGGGAAGGACAGGAGGGATGGCCATGAAAATGAAGGGAGATCTGCAACTGATGGGGGAGAGGAGGTGGGAGAACATCTCCAGGTCAAGACAGAGACCTGGCATAAGGGAGGTGCCCAAGAATCAATCGGGGTGACCTTAACTGTGCCTCACTACATTGGAGATACAGAACCTGAAAAGGCCACATCCTGTAGCCAGGCAGGAACTACAGTGGAGTGATAGAAATACCAATCTACCCTCAAAACTTTCAACCCCAAATTTACAAATTTTCTTTGTCTACAAGAAATGCAGGCACAAGGGATGGAGCAGAGACTGAGGGAATGGCCAACCAATAACTGGTCCAACTTGAGACCCATCCATGGGCAAGCATGGATCCCTAGCACTATTAATGATACTCTGTTATACTTGCAGACAGGAACATGTTGTCCTCTGAGAGACTCCACCTAGCAGCGTACTCAGACAGATACAGACACCCATAGCCCAACAGCCGTCTTAGTTGTACAGATGATTGTTAGGTGCAGAACACATTCCTAATTACTACGGATGACAACTAAACTTGGTTCCAGCTCAGGATTCTGTCCCATCTCTCATCAGACGATAGCATGTGTAATAGGTATAGATAGATGATGAGTTTAATTGTTTTCCTTAGGGATCCTGTGAAGATAATGATGGATCTGTGCAAACATTTCCAGAGCAGTTACTGCTGCTCCAAAGACCACAGTGATGGGACTAGGTTGTTTTGCAGACAAGCCTATCATATCTCACACTGGAGGCCATAGGTGCTCACCTCATTTGCTCATTATGTGATTGATCAGATGAAGCCAGCCACCATGCTGGGCACCAAATATGGTAAATGGAGTGAAGGCAAATATTCGGAGTTTGCTCAGTCAAAAATGCATGGAAGGTCTTTTTTACACCTCTGGTTAGAAAAGTGAGAAGTAGATTTACACACGTGTGTGTGTGTGTGTGTGTGTGTGTGTGCCTGCCATGTGTTGTGGGTGCATGCAGAGGCTAGAAGTGGGCATTGGTTTCTCAGGAGCTTAAGTTGCAGGAGGTTGTGAGCTACCTACCATGGCTGCTGGAAACTGAACTCTGTTCCTTTGGAAGCTCACCAAGTTCTCTTGTCTGCTGAGCCCTCTCTCTCTCTCTCTCTCTCTCTCTCTCTCTCTCTCTCTCTTCTTTTGGTTTTTCAAGACAGGGTTTCTCTTTATAGCCCTGGCTGTCCTGGAACTCACTCTGTAGACCAGGCTGGCCTCGAACTCAGAAATACGCCTGCCTCTGCCTCCTGAGTGCTGGGATTAAGGGTGTGCACCACCACTGCCTGGCTGAGCCATCTCTTTTGCTCCAGATTTGGTTTATATGATGTAAAAGAACAGCAATTGACATTCATTGAGTATTGATCATTAATATTGGTACTAAATACCTTATAAAATGCCATTTGATTGAGATTAGTGTGACAAGATAAAATATAGGAAACCTGCTGCAAATTCCAGTTAGTCATGGTTTGACCTCAGTGCTACTAAGCACAAATACTTGGATGTTTCACTTTATACCATATCAATTAGCAGATAGGTTGTGTGTGAATGGGTGACAAGACACATTTCCCATGATTCTGTTCCTCTTTCATGCAGGGTATGCTCAACTTTCTGAGCTTTCTACTTCGGTTACATGTTGGTAGTTTTCTTTTCATAACAAAAAAAGCTTGGCACTTTGTAATTTTCTTCTTATTCCCTTAACGTCTCTGAAGAATGGTGGAGCAGTAGAAGTGTGAGCTGATGATGGTAGGTGCAATCAGAGCCACAATTAGACAGCAATTCACATTATGTAAAAGATTCATCATTCCAATTGATGCAGAATGACATGCCATCCTGCCTGGCACTGATTGCCGAATCCTTGAGTCTTAGGGGTTTGGTTATAATCACTTTTAGGCAAATGCCTTTTTAAAGTGTCATTATGGGTAATCTGACATGGTATATTTGTATGTGAGCATGTGTGTGTTATTGTGACTGAATTTAAAATCCATGGTGCGGTGGAATCAGCACAGAATCAGTACCTTCATTTGATTGGGAAGTTTTAGTCTATTTCAACCCACAAGTGTGAGATGTTTCTGGACAGATAGCTGCTTCTACTGGACAGCTCCTTCCCAGTGGGACCATGGGCAGGAGAGAGTGTCTTTGTTTTGTCTCACCTCCTGTGTCCTTTTTGAGTCACCTTGAAGCTGTCTCCCCTTGTGCAGAGCATGAGGTTGATGAGCTGTCCTTGTCTTAGTGGCACTGTCCTGGGGCAATTCAAGTGGCTTTCTAAACTTGCTTTTCAAAATATTCAGGACAAACAACAGTATGGTGATCTTTTATCTCAGTTATCAGATACCAGCAAGGCATTCTCTGTAGATTCAGAGTGTGTCCTTCAGGGTTTATGGGTCCCCTTCTTTATCCCTCCTCCATTCCAGTCTTCCTTCTCCCACTCTCCTTTCCATCTTTCTCCAGTCAGTCCATCCAATCACCTCTCCCTTCTCCAACCCCCCTTTTCTGACTCTTTCCTCTTTTCCTTCATTCTTCCCTTTTCATGTTTTCTCTTCTTTTCCTTCTTCTCTTCCTTTGAAATATGGTATACATTCATTAATTTTAGAGGTTAAGGTTCAGTTACTTGAAACATCAGAGAAAGCAACAGCTAAATGCTTGTGTGGAAAAAACATCAACTCAATTTCATTATGGAAGAGGACGTAATTTTCATCTCAGAAAAAAGATCCAACCTCCATGTTCTTGAGTAGACAAAACTGGGTGGGTGGGAGTCTGTTTTAAGCCTTATAAGTACAGAAGAATAATGAAGGTGGAAAGTGAATTATAAGACAGCAACACGGTTGAGTATGAGTAAAAGTTTCCTTTGAAATCATATGTCATTTTTGAAAAGAAGACGAATAATGTTTATGGCTTTGAACTTTGGAATACTTAGCCATTCAAAGGCATAGATGGATAGCCATTCTTGTAAACAATGCATAAAGTTTATGTGTGCTCTACTTACTGGATAAATAATAATGAATGGGTAAAACAGATGGTTTTTCTCAGATTCTTAAAATTTGTAATTATGAACACATGTTAATTGTACAAATTAACGATACTCACTGTGTTATTTACATACACACATACATTGTTTGGTCTGTTTATTTATTTTCTTAAGATTTTAAGCTTGAATCAGTGAGTTGTATTTAGCTAAAATAAAATTATAATTTAGGACCAAGTGTAATCTTTGATTTATTCTATCTATCTATCTATCTATCTATCTATCTATCATCTGTTAGTCTTCTGTCTACATTTATCATATTTCTTCCTTTCCTTCTATTAATCTATTTATCCATCTGTCATGTACCTATTATCTCTCTTTTTCTGTCATTTATTTATATCTATCATCTATCTATTAAGCACATCTATCTATATATCTTTATCTATCAATCAATTATCTATCTACTTATCATTTACCTGCCTATGTCTATCTCTATTATTTTATTTTCTACTTATCTTTTCTTTCTTTCTTTCTTTCTTCCTTCCATCTCTAATTTTCCCCAATTTTTGCCAAAAATTACAACGTATAAGTGGCATCATGTACAAGTATGTTTAGTTGGGAAGGGCGGCTTTTCTTTTTTTAAACAAGACAGTGAGCCTGCATCCCAATGGCATAGAATTGTTCAGCAGGCAGCAACTGAGGGCTCATTTTCAAAAGACAAAATGTAGCTTTGCTTTCTCTCCCTGAGATTATTGGTCCCAAGTGCTGAGTTAACACAAATGAACAATTTAGCTTTCTTCCAGAATATGAATCTTTCTAATTGTGGGTATGAAGATGAAGTGTGAGCTCTGATCCATTGAATGAGGAAGGGCAAGGCTAATATTTTCAGACACTGAGATAGAATTCCAGACCAGAGCTCAGATTCAGAAAATTTGGAGAACCTGACTAATGCTGCCTTATTTAGTGCTGTCTAATACAATCTTGTGAAAGTCTAAAGCCGGGTTTTAATTTATTAAAAATTATTATGTCTAATGTGCAGTAGACATAGAGCTGGGCTGCAAGGCATGTAGATGACAGGATGGATATGGCCTCTGCTTTTTAAAGGAGCTTAGACTCTAATGGGGAGATATGTTAACTGGAGGAATTAAAGAGTGAATGTGAAAAACCATGTAGATTGTAGCATGTGGGCAAACTCTTAGGGAACATGGATAGCTAGTAATGGGAAGGGGGAGCCAGAATTATACATCCAGAAATATTTATCTGCTCTTTGGGTCAGACTATGCAACAGGGAGGCAGGAACTGAGAGTCAGAATCACACTGCTCTTGAAAATAGAATGTACTTGGGCCTGGATGTGTAAAAGCCCAGACAAAAATACACAGCAAAGTGGTACGAGTGTAAAGCATAATGCTAATCACTGCTCATGCAGTATGAGTGCAGTAGTCTATTCCTGTAGGGCATCTGCTTTCTTTTGTCTTTTCTTCCTGTAAAATGTCTGCTTATTCCTGTGTTAATCTCTTTTAGATCACTAGTTCTCTCTCTTAACACAAATTACACACTGGAGATTTACCCACCATACAAAGCGCTGCCAGTTACATGGATATTAGGAGTTGAATTTGTGAATACAATGATAATAAATTGTTCCTTCTGAGAACTCAAATAATAGTGAGTTATTGTCTCAGAGTATGTGTGTTGTATGTATGTGTGTGCAATGTACATATATGTGTGTGATGTGCAGGTATGTACATTCTCATAAGCCCGGCTTTTGAAGGCCAATGGACAACCATAGTGTCATCCCTCAGATGCTCTATACCTACTTGTTTGAGATAGGATCTCTCACTGGAATCTAGGGCTCACTTGGAACCCTAGACTAGACTTGCTGACCAGTGAGCCTTAGGATAAACCCCTCTACTTCCCTAGAGCTGGGATTATGTGTCCACTACCACATATAACTTTTTAATTATGGGTTCTGAGCATGGGACACAGATCCTTGTGCTTGCAAGGCAAGACTTCACTGACTACACTGTCATTCCAGCCCTTTGTGGTTCTGAAGCCTGAGATAATGGTTTGGACAGTTTGACTATTTTCTTGAGGCCTGTCTCTTTGGCTTGTCAGTAGCAGTCTTCTTTCTGTGTCTTAAGATGGGACCCACACTAATGACCTCATTTTAGTTTAATTACTCCATAAAAGACACTGTTTCCCAGTGTGACATAGTCTTAGATATTGGAGGGTTAGAGCTTTACCATGTGACTTTGGAAGATAGCATTCACATTATCACAGGTGACATCACTGAAGCTCCTGCATTTCTTCAGGAGATCTCTTAGCTTCTTGAATCTTGATGATGTTCACCTGATTGTATACAATGTACTAATGTAGCCTTTAATTTCCCTGTGTGAAAAAGTTTATTGGTTACTTAAAGAATGAAGGACAGAAGTTAGATTGATTAAAAGGCAAAGAGAACTACTTACAGCTGCCAGGTTTCTGAAAGATGGAGGCCACAGTCACCAAGAAAGCTTGCAAAATAAGTCAACTCTATGCTATCCTGATCCCTGGTGAGCCCCAGAGCATTGCAAAATGAAATCTTATACAAGGCATGCTGTGGAAATAGGAATGTGTTGAATATTGTTTGAGGTATTCTCATCAAAATTCTTATGGTAATCTATAAGGGAGATTACCATATGTTCAAAGGAAGGTGAGTGATTTTTGAGGAGCCCCATGTCCTTCCTGTATCTGGGCCAAGGAGGATTCTGCAGCTCTCTTGATTGGGATTTCTGGTATGAGTTCGGCACAGGCAGAAAATGAAGGTGAAGGGTAGCAAGAGAGGGGGGGCCACATCCCCATCTCTCCTTGCCCCTTACATTGTCTTTGTGAGTAGTGCCTTAACTTCTCTAGAGGTTTCTCTTTCTAATTGTGTGGGTGCAGTTTTCATGTTCCTTTACCTCTGTCCATCCATCTGTAAAGAATTACTTAAGTGACTCCAATTGTCCCTTTGTGTGTGATGTTTTCTGGAGGGACCTTGACTGATACAGAGATGAGCCTAGTTTTCTTAAGTTATAGCAACAAAGTGTTTGGTCCTCGTTCAAGTGAGTTATTGATTCTTGCAGATGGAGTGACTTTAAAGCTCCTGGAACCTTGTGCTTACACATGAAACTGCTAAGCTTCAGGGATGAGAAGGGACTCTGTAAAAGCCAAGGGAAACCAGGCCTTTTTAGATACTGAGCAGAGTTCCTCTGTTTCTTCCCACAGAAGGAAGATCCCCCCCCACCCCCGACTCTCATTCACCCAGCTCTTTGCTTTCCCTCCCTTACAATACAACTTTCAAGAGTGAGACTTTGGATTACATCCAAGGCCACTCCAGGCATCTGTGGCAACAAATGACTTTCAACATTTTTCTGTTCACATTTTCAACTCTAAGATGTCTTAGAAGTTGAACAGGTAACTTAGTTCACAGTCTCCCCAGAATCCCACAGGCCATTTCCCACACAACAAAACATTCTGCTCACTGGACTTTGATGGATGCAAATTTATTCTAAATGAGCCTACTTTCATTAGCATGTAAACATATGTTATTGGTGGCAGCTTGCTGTGCCACATGCCAGATCGAATAGGTTGATACCCACTGGACACCCTAGCCTGCTTAGACTTGCATTGCTTCTGGCTAAGGCTCCAGATGTTGTTTTCTTTGCACTACAGGGTCTACATTTTAGCTAAAGGGTCATTTTCTTTCACAAAAGAAACACAGGAAGAAGTGTGGAAAGAACTTGGGTTCCTATAATGTAGCAGAGGGAGCCTCCTGGTATGTGGAGTCCTCAGAACACTGAAAAGGCTGCAGGTCTTTCTTTCCCACAGCTCAGAGACTCAGCAGGCTGACACACAGGTAGGAGTCTAATTCTGCTTGACACTTCCCCCACAGTAGAGCTGTTGATACATCTGCAACAGTTAGAGATATTTTCCAAAGAGTAGTGGAAAGGAGAGAGATAACACTTCAAAATATGGGCAGAATGCAAGAGAGAAGCTGATAAAAGAGAAGAAAAGCTTTCTGCACATCCCCTATTTGGCTGAAAGCAGTAAACAGATTTATGAAGGCAAGGGCATGCTTCTTCTTTCTGCCTCAAAGGACTCAGGTTGATCATTGAAGAAATGCTTGACTTTCTTCACCTCAAGATAGCACCAGAGGCATCTAGACAATTAGCAGACATCTGCTTCCATGCAAACCTTTGTTCTCTGAAGTCCCTCCCCTTTGTCTGGTTGTTCCTCTGAAATTTGTTGTTTGCTTCTTGAAGATGATCTGTAATCCCCAACTCTGAGCCACCTCTTTGAGAATTACGTATTTATTCTTAGTGTGAAGGACAAACTTGATTTTCAACTTGCCTGTATTTTTAACACACTTAGGAGATTGGCAGAGAACACTTCTGAGTGTGTCTGTGAAGACATTTCCCAAAACAATCAGATTGTAAGACTCTGAACTCTCACTGGTTTAATCCACTGATGGGTTCAAAATGCAAATGGATCCTCAGGAGGTGACAGAACTGTGGTAGGAGGAGCCTACCTGGAGAAAGCAGGTGTTTGGAAGTAGGGCTTTGCAGGATACATCACAGCCCTGACCTCTTCTTGGTTTCAGTAGTTTTTTTGCCCACCTTAGTTAAAAAGCCTCTTTTATTAGCTTCTATTGTCATGAAATTCTGCTTCATTTTAAGCCTAAAGCAATGGATCAGTCTGGCCTTGGACTAGAACCTTCATTAGAAAGCTGAAATAAATCATCCTGCCTTTTAAATTGGTTCTTTTGGGTATTTTCTTTTTTCTTTTCTTTTCTCTTCTCTTTCTTTCTTTTCTTTCTTTTTTTTTTTGTTTTTTTGTTTTTTTGTTTTTTGTGACAGGGTTTCTCTGTGTAGCCCTGGCTGTCTTGGAACTCACTCTGTAGACCAGGGTATTTTCAAAAAAGCATTACACATGAGAATATCTTGATTGTGAGTGTATGTAAAATAGTACATTTGAATTTCAGTATCACCTGTTGACTTCACTTGGTTTTTATATGATCATTTCTGAAAGAAGTATTATCTGCTAAATATATTTATGCATGCTATCAAACTCTGCTTACCTTTTATGATTCATCTGTATTTCGTTGGGAAACCCACCAATGAACTTAAGGTGGATGGAAGGAAAAAAATCACCATACTTCTTAACAGCATTGTTTTAACCCTCGGGTACTCTTTTGTGGATGTCTTTTAAATTAATACACACACAGGGAAAAATAAAACAAAGGAAATATAGTGTAATGATGGTTTGAATAAGAGTGGCTCCCATAGGCTCATATATTTGAATGTTTAATCATCAAGGAGTGGAATTATTTGGGAAGGATTAAAAGATTAGGACATGCAGCCTTCTTGGAGGAAATGGGTCACTGGAGATGAGCTTTGAGGTTTCAAAATGCCATATCAAGTTGGGGGTTACTTCCAGACTTCTGCCTACAGCTCTGGATGTAATTAGCATGTTCCAGCCATGCTCCTGATGTGAAGATAATGGTGTAAACCCCTGAAACAGTAAGCAAGCCATCCCTTTAATGCTTTCTTTTGTAAGAATTGTCTTGGTCATGGTGTCCCTTCACAGCAATAAAACAGTGACTAAGAAGGGTGAACAATGGTGAGATTTTAGGTCACGACTTTATTTTACCCACAAATAGAGATGTTAGAAAATTGTCTCCATCAAATATTAATTCTTTTTCTCATAGACATTCTCATTTTTTAGATTTTTCTATTGGAATATAACTTCAAGTTTTTTCTCCCCTTTGTGCTCCCTTGTAGACTCAGGAGAACATGATGCTTATGAACATATTAAGGTACACAGACGTCATCCTCATTAGTAAGGAGAGCTGAAGCAACATAGAAGTACCAGAGATAGACACAGGGCAGGAAGAAAAAGAAAAAGATTTGAAAAGCCTTTGCTTCTGAGCCCCTTTGCCACTGTGCAGCCTTCTACCTCCTCTCTTTCCTCCCACTGCACAGGCTTCTTTGAAGATCTTCTCTCTTTTTATTCTATAGAATTCAAGGGTCTAACATTGGTTTTGTAGTATAGGAGCCATTCACTTATTTGGACAAGATTTCCTGAATGTATTCAGTAGGTACCGAGAATATCACAATTAACCAAGATGACCATGACTAGTACTCTTATGTGTCAGCAATCTGATGTAGCAAATGAATATAACCCCCAATAACTATACCATTGACTTTTGATGGCAAATCAAGGAGAAGGTAACAAGAAAAGAAAGATAAGTTTGAAGTCACAATGCTATGAAAGAATTTGATATGTCCTGAGATGAATGCTTAAAAAAAATGAAGGATGTGTTCTGGAAGGGATTGTCCAATTGATATCTAAATGAAACATGGAGGTTAATTAGACAGAGTGAGTGTCCACAGTAGTTCTAAGAGTGAGGAATATATGCAGAATGCCTTTTCCAGGAGAAAACACACATTCAAGAACACCCTGGAGAAACTGGAGGTACAGGCTGACAGTGAAGGCATTTTGTTCTTTACCCCACTAGCAATGAACTGCTGCAGCTATTATGGTACTTATAAAGTAGGTGCTATATGACATGTTTTTAAAGTGATCGCATGGTCTTATAAAATCAAATATGCTTTTAATAGTTGATACATACTGTAGTGTTGGCAGAAGCCATAGCAGGTCCACACCATGAGAGAACCCTTACGCAGACTCTGAGTTTCAGGTGACAGTGTCTTGGTATAGGTTGATAAATTGTAGCAAGTTTTCCACTCTGGCAGGGAGTGTGTTGGTAGGGGAAGTTACGCATGGATGAGCGCAGGTAGTATGAGAGATGCTTGGAACCCTCATTCCGTTCTCCCTCAAGCCTAAAGTTACTCTACACTTTAAAAATAATCAGAAAAAATATCACTCTCTCTAAAACAAGAAAAACAATCATAGAAACAAAATGTGACCACATTGGGTGGTTTAGGACAGAATGGAAGAAAAAAAAGGGACTGGATTTAGCTTCCTGTCAGAAACAAATGAACAACTAAAATGAGCCTCCCAGCTTTGATGCTGAGGCTGGGCAGTGGTTTGTGGAAGAAAGAACAATAGATAGCATCCTGTGATTGATTACGCTTGCTTGCTGTCTCCTGAATAAGGTGAAAGACAAGAAAGGGAAGCACAGTCTTGCAGTCCACATTTTAAATTAAGAGCACAACCTACACCATGGGAATGCTAGGAAAGTGAAAAAATGCATGGAGAAGAGTGCTAGAGAGAAGAACTGAGGTACACAGAGCATCGGCTCAGGCTATCTCTTCAGTGTCTCTCTGGAATGTTTAGAGAATCACAGAATGGTACACATATGATAGGAAACATTCCCAGAAGGAAAAATACTGCTTGAATGGAATAGAGTCACGTGTAGCTGATGATGGTACCGATGCCGATTAGCTACCCTATTTCTTATTGAGAAATTCTGTTTCACCCCCTCAGGTGTGGGGCAATGTTGATTCTACAATTAATATTTCTCTTATCTTCTTAAAAAATGAAGGCTTCTGCCTTGCCTTGTGGCACTTTGTTTTGTCATGTTTGCATGTTGTCTCTTGGAGATCTGCTCTTTTATGAAGGAAAATGGAGGGAGAGTGGATCTGGGGGAGAGAGAAGGATCTGGTGGGGGTGGAAGTTAATAGGAGTAGAGGAGGGAAATTGCATTCAGGGTCTGATTTTTGAGAGAACCTATTTTCAATAATAGTAAAATACCAAGAACCACAAAGTCTAAAAGAAAGGAAAAATTAGATGTTTCTAAGTAATACCAAGAACCACAAAGTCCAAAAGAAAGGAAAACTTAGATGTTTCTAAGTAATCTACTACACCCTAGAAACAACAGTATGATCAGAATTAGACAGGACTAGTGAGTGACTACTCTTGCTACATTGACTCTACCTAGAAAACATGATTTTTGTTGCTGAAGAGAAGGCAAAGCAGTGGAGAACACTGAATGCTCTTTCTGAGGATCCAGGTATAATTCAAAGCACCTGTGTGGTGACTAAAACCGTCTGTAGCTCCAGTTCCAGGAGATCTGACATCTTCTGGCTTCTGCGGACACTGCACGCACGTGATGCACAGACATACATTCAATTCAAACACCCATACACAAAATTGTTTTTTAATCTTAAAAAATTGGGGAAAACAAAGAAAAAAGTGGTTTTGGAAAAAAAAAATGTCCTGCAAAGACCAGTTTTTGTAACTTGAAGTGTCTCCCCATTATTTTGTCTAAAGCTATATAAAATCATTCTGTTGTAGTATTATTTAATATGAAAATCACATTGCTGTGTAGAAAATAAAGTATGGTTTCAAAAATAAAAAAAAAAATGATTGGGGTATAAATACATTCAGTATCCAACAAAACCACGTAACCATCTCTACCGGCTGGCTTTGTGTCAACTTGACACCAGCTGGAGTTATCACAGAGGAAGGAGCCTCCCTTGAGGAAATGCCTCCATGAGATCCAGCGGTAAGGCATTTTCTCAATTAGTGATCAAGGGGAGAAGGCCCAGCCCATTGTGTGTGGTGCCATCCCTGGGCTGGTAGCCCTGGGTTCTGTAAGAAACCAAGATGAGCAAGCCAGGTCAAGCAAGCCAGTAAGGAACATCCCTCCATGGCCTCTGCATCAGCTCCTGCTTCCTGACCTGCTTGAGTTCCAGTCCTGACTTCTTTTGGTGATGAACAGCAAAGTGGAAATGTAGGCTGAATAAACCGTTTCCTCCCTAACCTGCTTCTTGGTCATGATGTTTTGTGCAGGAATAGAAACCATGAGTAAGACACCAACCAAGCCACAAAGTGTGAAATCGTTAAACAAATTACCACACGTTCAGAGAAGGAAACTATACACTGTGTAATGACAGCTAAAACCTTGAATGGATTCAGAAAAGACCCAGGTGACTGAATTAGAGACAAAAACGGTTTGATTACCTTTCCAATTGTATCGCAGGAAGTGTGGAGGAAGGATCAAGCAGGTTACGTAGAGGTATGAACATACACAGAACTAAAATTTAATAAAATTGACCAAAATAACCCAGAAAGTGAATCATCCAACTAATTAAACCAGACCAGACCAAACCAAACATAAAACTCAAAACATAATAACCCCCTCCTCCCTCTAGATACTGTCACATGCTGGTGACACTTCAATTTTGTATTCTTGTGAATTCAATCCATTTAATGTTTTCCCCCTCACTTGTCCAGCAATTCTAATGGCTTCCAGTAGGACATAGATATGTTACCATTTTTTGAATAATTTTTAGATGGGATTCATACAGGAAAGTAAGAAATTCTAAATTGTGAAATGTTGTTCTAAACACTAGAATCACATTTCCCCTTTCTCTATATTACTTTGAAACAGTTTTTGATTTAAAAATCCTAACTTCAGAACATACAGACCCATTTCATATTCATGCTACATTGCTTTTAATTTACACTCTTAAAAATTATGTATCTGTGTGTACATAGTATGTGCATATGCATGTTTACATGGTGTGTGGGACATGTGTGTGGGCTACAAAAACATGTTTGTGTCCCTGAATGTGAAAGCCAGAGGCCAACCTTGGGTGTTGTCCTTCAGGAGTCATTCAACTTATTTTGGGGGGCAGGATCTCTCACTGTAGCCTGAGCTGACTGATTAGCACAGGCTGACCTGATTAGCACAGGTTGGCAGCCAGTGAACCCCAGGGATCCTCTGTTTTTTCCCCCAGTGTTAAGATTACAAACTCTACTGCTCCCAATTTTTATGTTGGTGCTTGGCTTTAAACTCAGGCTGTCCTTGTAAACTTTGCCAGTCCAACCATCTCGACAGGCCTGAGATTCAGAACCTTACTACTTCCATCCTCTGTTGACATAGTTTTCTGAGAATCTCCCGTTTCCAACCTGCATTTCTGGCTCTCCTTTCATAAAATGCTACAAAGCCTTCCATGTAAGCTATGATCTTGAATCAATCAAAATTTGGAAAAAACCTGAGTGGTTGTCCAGATCATCCCTGTAGCATACACAAAAGGTTTTGTGTAATTTTGTCTGCAGGCTGAAAATCTTACATTCTCTGCAGAAGTCTCGGTTGCTTGCAATGCCATTCAAATCTTTCCCATATGTCATTGCGGTTGTCCTTTCTCATCTGTAACTCTCACGATGCTCATTCTTTCACTTCCTACTTACTATATCAAATACTCCATTCCCATCATGTTGCTCCATCTTCAGTCCAGTTTTTCTGGTTCTGTCTTCTGTCACGCTATTCCCTCTGCTGGATGTACCATTTTCAAAGATGTGTACATAGAATTTGAACACACTTCTTAGAGAAAAACTCATACACCAATTCCTCTGAGTTGTCTGAGAGTCGGCCACATCGTTTTATATCCTATGATAATCTAACAGTAGTATTATTCAGTGAGTGTA
>JADRCH010000255.1:1911680-1952358 GCA_019843965.1 Rhynchomys soricoides
TCTCTCTCTCTCTCTCTCTCTCTCTCTCTCTCTCTCTCTCTCTCTCTCTCATATATTAATGCTTAGTGACTATGACATTGAGATTGTTTCTATTTCTTCTTTCCCCACACTAGAGCAGAAAACCTTCTCTCATATCTCTAAGAGGAAGGGTTCTTGGTATGTTTTGGATGTGCTACCCATCTTGGCAACATATCCCTTCCCATATTTATTTATTATTTTAAAGATTCATTTTATTTTTATTCATGTGCATGCATCTCACTTTGTGTGTGTGTGTGCCTATGTGTGCAGGTGCACAAGTGGGCATCAGACCTCCCAAAGCTGGAGTTACAGGAGGTTCTGAGCTGTGCAACATGGTGCTAAGAACTGAACTCTGGTTCTCTTGCAGGATCATCAAGAGCTCTTAACTGTTGAGCCATCTCTTTAGCCTTATATAAAATTTTCTATTCTAAATACATAAGTAGCTTTTCTTCCTAACAGTTCTATTGTAGAAAAGAGCTGATTGTTCCATCCGTTTCTTTTTCTCCAAATGATTTGAAAAATAACTGTACCATTACTTGTCATGTTTATTCATTGCTCAGTTTTTCGTTAGAGTTACCAGAACATTCTCTTCTAGCTGATGGTCAAATTGCCTATATTTTAGACCATATTAGATTCTATGCTGTTGTCTTTCTTGTTTTTAATATATTCTTTGAGAATTTTATATGTGTATACCACATTTTTGTGATTCTTCCCTTTCAAATATCTTTTTAATTTTTGTCCCCCATTTTTTTATAATAAACCATAGAGTCACGTTAGTGACACCCATATATGCATCATGTGAGTTCATCCACCATAGCATGGTCAGCCTGCCGTGAAACACATCTTAATGAAAACCAAATTTTTCTCCCAGCCATCAACTGTCAATAGATCATTAGCTAGTGGTAGTAGCTCTTATGCTACCTCATGCTTCAGGTTGGTAGGTTTGCTTAAGCTTGCACAATTCTCAGTCAGACTCCTGTGTCTTTTTACATTTCTGTTTATTTGAGTCAGGGTCTCATATAGTGCAGTTCAACTTTGAACTCATTATATAGACCAGGGTGTTCCCCCCTGCTTTTACCTCCCTTCGTGTGCTTGAGCAGATCATAGGTGAGGTAGATGTTGTGGTGGGCCACTTCAAAGCCCTGGATCTGGGCCTGGGTGGTAGCTGAGCTGGTCAGTACACCAGCTCTCCTGTAGTAGGTCCTTCTTTTTTTTTTTTTTTTCTTTATTAGTATTAATCATTCCATTTGTTTACATATCAAATGATATCCCACTTCCCAGTTACCTCCTCCACCAACCCCCCCATCCCATGATATCCCACTTCCCAGTTACCCCTCCTCCACACCCCCATCCCACATCTGCTCTCCCCCTCCCTTTTGCTTGTATGGGAGTGCTTCCCCACCACCACCCACATTCTCCTTCCCCACCGCTCCAGCATCCCCCTACTCTGCGGCATCAAACCTCCTTGGGACCAATGGCCTCCCCTCCCATTGCTGTTGGGCAAGGCCATCCACTGCTACATATGTATCTGGAGTCAAAGATCCCTTTAGGTACTCTGGGAGCACTGGGTGGTCAGGCCAGCCTATGTTGTTCTTCCAATGGGGTTGCAATCCCCCTCTGCTCCTCCAGTCCTCTGCCAGATCCCCCACCAAGTTCCTGGAGTTCAGTCAGATGGGTTGGCTCCAAGCATCCGCCTCTGCATTGGTCAGTTTGCTGGCCAGTCCTTCCCAAGAACTGGCGGGTCCTTCTTTAAAGAGCTGGACATTGACCTGTTTTATAAAAATTTGGCTCCAAAGCATTGATTTGTTGGTTTTCAAAGTAATATAAGTAAATGATGAAAATATCTGGTATGGACTATACATGCTAATATTTAAGCCGTTTTCCTTTACACCTGCAAATATCCTAGTGACTTAAGCACATGTTTGCTGTGGTCTGTGTTCCTATAGTCCTCTTCTCTCAGGAAAAGTTGTCTGTTTCAAGGCAGGAGGTCTGTTTTCACTTCTGTTTGTCTAATTTTTTATTTGATCAATTTCCTAGTCCCAAAGAAACCATGGAGATGCTAACATGAAAAGTTTTTGTCATACTACATCCAAAATAGTAGAGGGGGGTAAATGTAGGCACCATGAATATTTTCCAAAAATTTCTCTAATAAACATGGCTGCATAGTAGTAACTCTCCCCATAAATCAACACCATTGCTGATTGTGGTGGTTCCCAGCTGTAATTCCAGTGCTTGAAAGAATGAAACTGGAGAATTTTTAAGGGTTTGAAGTTAACAAATTATAGAGTGATTCAAAGCCTGCTGGGTTACACAGTGGAACCTCATATCAGATACAACCACAACCACATCCACATCCACAACCACAACCACCACCGCAGCGGCAACAACCAACACCACCAATAAGAAAAGCCAATATATTTTCAACACAAAATATATCAGAGTCTGTGACTTGGCTCTACCAGCTTATAGAAACTTCTTCCTTATCTACTGGAAAAATGTAACCCTAATGTTGAAGGATAGTTTGGTTTAGGTTATCTTAAAATTTCTCTCTCTCCCTCCCCCTTTCTCCAATATACCAATCTATCTATCTATCTATCTATCTATCTATCTATCTACCTACCTACCTACCTACCTATCTGTCTTCTATTTATCTCTCCTCTATTTATATGAGAGGGCATTTTTGTGGAGTCAATTCTCTTCTTCTATTTGGATACTGGAAATGGAACATACAGTAAATATGTTGGACAGCAAGAACTTTTGACAGTCCAGATTTGGATTTTATGCTTATATTAGATCACATTAAAAATTTAAAACTTACATGAGAAAATTGCAGTGCTCCCCAAGGAGCTGTAGAACACAAAACCTCAATAGCAAGTATGGAAAAAAAAAACCTCCTTTGATTTCTTTTAGTCAGGATTTTCCGAGATATTCCCTCAAATGCTATAGGCTACTGTTATTGCTCTTGGATACCTCCTAGAAGATGAAGATAAAGTCGTATTGCTGAAGACATCACATTCTTCAGACACAGGACCTGGATGATATGAGCAGGAACTGACCTGAAAGCATTCTTCCTGTGGTCTAGCTTTCATAGTACCATGGATACTTCCCAGAAGGGGAAGAAAGCAACATTTCTGGCCATCTCAGATGCTTATGAACCACACAATGACTAGCATGGCATGATAATCCTAGGGTGCAGTAATGGCAAGCATACTGTGATGCTAACCAACAGCTTCTTAATTAAACCTGATGCCAGCCCAATAAGAGGAAAATCATACCTGTAACTGGAAACCTAGCCAACTACTTGGGGCTAGTGAAGTTATATATGGATTTTGGAGGAGAATCTACAACCACACTTTTCTAAACCTAAATATATTATAAATATTGTCATGATACCCAAAGATAAGTATAGGTCTCACCCTTCATCATATGTGGGTCTCCTTGCAACAGATAGAGACCATTACAGAATACACATTAAAAAACCAGATATTGTATGCTCAGTGGCAACTGGTATACCCACAGTGTAATGCCTCATGGAAGATCAGTGATAAGGGGGCAGAAAGTCTTTAAGAGCCACATGAACAAGAAGTCAGCTGTGCAACAGCATGTCTGTTGTTTTTAATGAAATGAGGTTTTTATATTAATTAATTTTTAAAAAATTAATGTTACCTTTTTATTATTCACTTTACAACCCACTCACAGTCCTCCTCCTGCTCACCTCCTCCCACAATTCTTCCTCTATTCCCATTCCCCCTTTCCTCTGTGCAGGTGGGGCTTCCCTTGGGTATCCCCCGACCACTCCTGCACATCAAGTCTCTGGGAGGTTACATGATTCCTCTTTTATTGAGGCCAGACAAAGAAGCCCAGCTAGAAGAACATATCCCACATAGAGGTACAGGAAACAGCTTTTAGGAGAGCCCCTCTCCAGTTGTTTGGGACCCACCTGAAGACCAAGCTGCACAGCTGCTACTTATGTGCATGAATGCCTAGGTCCAGCCTGTTGGACCATATTCTTTGGTTGGTGGTTCAGTGTCTGAGAGTCCCAAGGGTCCAGGTTAGTGACACTGTTGGTCTTCCTGTGGAGTCCCTATCTGCTTTGGGTCCTGCCTCCTATTCTTCCATATGGGTCCCTGACCTCCATCCCCTGTTTGGCCGTGGGTGTCTACATCTTTCTCAGTCAGCTGCTGGTTGGAGCCTCTCATAGGAAAGCTATGCTAGACTCCTGTCTGCAAGCATAACATAGTATCATTAATAGTGTCAAGGATTACTGCTTGCCCATGGGATGGGTCTCAAGTTGGGCCAGTCATTGGTTGGCCATTCCCTCAGTCTTTGCTCCTTTTCCCATGCCTACATTTCTTGTAGAAAGGATAAATTTTGGGTTGAAAGTTTTGTGGGTGGATTGGTGTCTCTTTCATGCCATTGGGGTTTCTGCCTGGCTACAGGAGGTGGCCTCTTCAGGTTCCATATTCCCAATGTAGTGAGTCACAGCTAAGGTCACATCCATTGATTCTTGGACTCCTTCCTTATTCCAGGTCCCTGTTTCATCCTGGAGATACCTGCCACTTCCTCATCCCTGTCAGTTATAGATTTCTACTTATTTTCATGGCTATCTGGCCATCTCTCCTGTCTCCCAACACCTGATCATGAACCCCTCCCATTCCTCTCACCATCCCTTCTGCCTCCCAATTCCCTCCCTCTATCTGCCTCCTATGGCTATTTTATTCTCCCTTCTATGTGAGATTCAAGCATCCTCACTTATGCCTTCCTTCCTGTTTAGCTACTCTGAGTCTGTGGAGCATAGCATGGTACCTGTATTTTATGGCTAATATCCACTTCTAAGTGAGAACCTACCATGCATGTCCTTTTGGGACTGGGTTACTTCACTTAGTATGATATTCTCAAGTTCTATCCATTTGCCTGCCAAATTTATGATATTTTTCATATCTGAATAGTATTCCATTGTGTAAATGTACCGTATTTTCTTGATCCATTCTTCAGTTGAGGGACATTTAGGTTGTTTCCAGTTTCTGGCTATTACAAATAAAGCTGCTATGAACATAGCTGAACAAGTGTCTTTGTGGGATGTTGGATTATCTTGTAGGTATATGTCCAGGAGTGATATAGCTGGTTCTTGAGGTAAAACTATTGCCAGTTTTTCTGAGAAACCATCATCTCCAGGAAGAGACAGGGACCTGGGATAAGGGAGGAGTCCAAGAATCAATGGATGTGACCTTAGCTGTGACTCACTACATTGGGGATATGGAACCTGAAGAGGCCACCTTCTGTAGCCAGGTAGGAACCCCAATTGAGCGAAAGAGACACCAACCCACCCACAAACTTTTAACCCCAAAATTATCCTTTTTACAAGAAATGCAGGCATGGGGAAGGGATCAAACTTTGAGTTCCAAAATGGCTGTATTAGTTTGCACTTCCACCAGCAATGAAGGAGTGTTCCCATGGATCCACATCCTCGCCCAGCATGTGCTATCTCTTCAGTTTTTGATTTTAGCCATTATGGTTGGTATAAGATGGAACCTCAGAGTTGTTTTGATTTGTATTTCCCTGATGATTTAGGACCTTGAATATTTAAGTGCCTCTTGGCCATTTGAGATTCCTTGAAACAGCATCTTTTAAAAATGACAGAGGGTTGGTTCTCAATATTGTATAGATCTAGGGAATTGAACTCAGGTTGTCAGGCTTGGGGACAAGTGCTGTAACCCACTGAACATTTTCACGAGCAGGGTATAAATATTTAAAGTGACTTCTGAATATCCTTGATATATTTACCCCTGATAAAATTAGCAAGCAAGGATTAAGTAGTTTAGCCTATAGTTCATGTTCTAAAGTACTTACTTGTGGCTTATTTTATACCGATACCATCCTACTAGAGTTTGATAGGAAAAGATCTACTTATTGAAGCTTTCTTGACATAGAAAGAGATGTGGGGGGATTCTCGATCTGCTAACAGAATAGGAGCTTTTCAATCTAGGACCTTGTTACAGAACTCTGCCCCCTAAAATATGTTTACAGAAGAATATGCTGTGATTAGAGAAGAATATGCTGGTGTGTAGATTTCAAACTCTCTGGACAATATGAATCACCCTGTCTTTGTTTCTACAGTGGGAGCCAAGAGGAAAGGCTTGCTCACAGGTGGAACAGGGATTATCCTCCTCCTCCCCTTAAGAGTCACGCTCAAGAGAGACACTCTGGCAACTTTTCTGGCAGAGATTTACTTCCCTTTGATTTCCAGGGGCATTCAGGACCTCCCCTTGCAAATGTAGAGGAGCATTCTTTCAGCTATGGAGCTAGAGTTGGACCCCATGGTGACTATCAAGGAGGGGAGGGACCTGGACACGATTTCAGAGGGGAGATTTTTCATCTTTGGATTTCCAGAGCAGAAATTCAACACAGTTAGACTTCAGGAATAGGGACGTACATTCTGGGGATTTTCGGGATAGAGAAGGACCACCTGTGGACTACAGGGGTGGGGATGGTACTCCTATGGATTATAGAGGTAGGGAGACACCTCATATCAATTACAGAGACAGGGATTCTCATACCGTTGACTTCAGAAGTAGAGATGTTCCTCCATCTGTCTTTAGGGGGCAGGGCACTTCTGATTTAGATTTTAGAGGCCAAAATGGATCCCATACTGATTTTAGGGGAAGAGATTTATCAGATTTGGATTTTAGATCCAGAGATCAGTCTCATTCTGATTTTAGGAACAGAGATGTATCTGATTAGGACTTCAGGGATAAATATGGAACACAGGTGGACTTTAAAGGCTGAGGTTCAGCTACTACTGATCTAGACTTTAGGAATAGGGACACAGCACATTCAGATTTCAAAGGTAGACATTGATCTAGGACTTACCAAGATTTTAGAGGCAGAGAGGTAGGAACTTGTATGGAATTTAAATATAGGGAGATGCATCCTATGGATCCAAAAGTGTTGGATTCCATTCAGCCTTCTACACTAGAAAGAGAGCATTCTGGTATGAATCTGAACAAGAGAGAAGAATCCACACATGAGCATGCAGTAGAAAGACCTGCTTTTGGTGTTCAAAAGGGAGAATTTGAGCATTCAGAAACAAGAGAAGGAGAAACACAAAGTGAAACTTTTGAATATGAATCTCAATCAAACTTTCAAAACAGCCAAAGTCAAGTCCAGTTCAAGAACAATATAAGCCAAAGCTTTCTGAAGATGAACAACAGAGTTCAGTGGCTGGTCTGTTTAAAGAAGGTGATTTGGACTTTCTTGGCTGACAAGACACTGATTACAGAAGCATTGAATACTATGATGTGGATCACAGGTTGCCAGGAAGCCAGAATTTTGGCTACGGCCAGGGCAAGCCTTTTCCTCAGGGCAAAATGTCCAGAGATGCCCAACAAGACCTTCAGGACCAAGATTATAGGACTGGCCCAAGTGAGGAGAAACCTAACAGGCTTATTCGATTAAATGGGGTACCAGAAAATGCCACAAAAGAAGAGATTCCCAACGCCCTTTGGACTTCTGATGGCATACCTGTAACGGAGTTACAGTTGAAGGAGTGTAACACAGGTTATGACTATGGCTATGTCTGCGTGGAGTTTTTACCCCTGGAAGATGCCATCGAATGCCTGGAGGCCAAGCAGGTTGCTTAAAACTTAGGTCAAATGATGCTGAAAGGGTATATATTTTTATACATGGCAAGGGAGGGTTTCAAATTATTTCACTTTGGAAAGGTACAAGAAATCTTCATCTTTAGAGTATGCAATACTTCCAAAAACCAGTTGTGCAAAGAAACCTTTTTAAAAGCTGAGAACTAATGGATACAGAGCACATTTTAGAAACTAGGTTCCAGTTTCAGTTTGACTGGGTTCCCGAGACTGTACATGGGAAATATGACATGAAGTGTTTCCCTCTACAGTGTGATAAGATGTATGGGCTCCTGATACAAATGATCCTCAATTATCAAGGCTCTCTAGGACAGTTGATGGGAATACAGACTTAGTTCCTTGAAGGCAACTAATGGTGATTTTTATGGCACAAAAAACCTACCTACCTGTGTTATATTTAATAGAATGCCACTGAGGAGAAAAGAAGAATAGATAGTCTGTGTCCATCTCATTCATTCCTGTTTTTTGCCTGTTGGAGTGTTGTCTTCAAGTTGTTGGCTGCTTATAGTCAAAGCTGGAGAATCTTAAGTTGAACTTATTGTTTGAAGTTTCAGGAGTTACTCAGCTTTCCACCACTTATTGTCATCTTTGTCTATTTGAACCCTAACTAATTTGAGAAGAAATTACTAAATAGAATCCTTCTTGTTAAAAAACAATGACAGAGAAGCTCCCCTCAGGAAGTCTCCTCATCATGGCTGCCTAAACAAAACCCAATCAGCAATGACACCAATAGACACACAAAGAGGAAACCTTTGGGGTTCAAACTGTAGCTAAAGAACTAAAGCAACCAAGGAATGCTGAGAGCGGAACAAGAGTCTTTCCTAGGGAAGAAATCCCTAATTGGTTACCCAAGATCAAGTAGTCAGACCTGAAATCATGTGCATGAGTAACATTGTATGGACTAAGCCCATCTTATTTATATGTTTAGTATGTACACATACATGCACATACACATACACAACACACACACACATACAACTATACACACACAACTTAAGAAGAATCTATTAGTACTATAGTGCTTAAAAAGAAAGCAACACAGTGAGTACACAGTTGGTGAGGGAATGAAGGAACATGAGCCAGTTAGATAGATAATCAGATTCTCAGTTCATGGACTGGTGGGATATAGAGATTCCTTGCAAGGGGAACAAACCATGTTCAGATCCTAAGCAGTCAACAGAGAGATACAGATCCAATAATAGATGAAATAGATACTGGCAGTCTAGTATTTGCAGTGGAGTCACTTGGCCTTCTTCCTGATGGCATCAGCTGGCAGCCTTGCTTGCTGAGCTCCACTTCTTACTCCTGAAGATGGCATCCTCCTTCTCCTTTGGTCCTTTCCATTGGTCACCCTCATTGTCACCTACCTTCTCCTAATGTGCTTGTATTCCCATCTGGGCAACGTGAACCCTCTGTGATATAGGGCAGTGAGCTTTGTTAAGCAACTAAAAATTCTAAGTGTATTACAGGGGTGTGGAAAGGGTGCTCCTCATTTCCTTTTGGTCAAAGCTTTAAAAGTAAAATTGAGCTTTTTCCAATTGTGTTTTGCATCTGTGACTCATATTGCTTTGACAATAAGATAAGTGTCCAGAGGGAAGGGGACAGAGATATGGCAAAAAGTGACATAAAGACACAGACATATCCCTGTACTCTCTTCTACATGAGAAAGAGCTCAATTTGTATCACTGACAACTAAAGTAGTTCTCTCTAGCACTTCAGCTCTGATGAGATTTGACATTTTAAATAACATATTTGATCCTGGGTTGAATTAAAGAGCAAATAGAATTAACCTATATGAGATCGGTTTTGTAAATGCCAAATGCTAATCTCTGTTATTACTTAAAATGCCATTATTATTGATAATTGTTATTAATTAAAAAACCTATACCTTTTTAAAATAAGAGAACCAAAAAGGTCATTGATGAAAAGTAACAAAAAATGAATTCAGAATTAAAGTTTTGAAGAACCAGTGACATTTTTGGAGAAAATGGGCAGAGCTGAAAGTCTGGGTAAAAGATTATGACCTTGCAAAAGCACTCAAGTTTGAGGTGATGGGAGGTGGTGAGGTCCAGGAGGCTACTTGAAGAGTATGATGATGGAATGAAACCCACCGTGAACAGCAGTGAGGAGAATAAGAGTATGTGCAACTCCCGAAAAAAAACCCATAAGGCTTGACGTGAACATGTCTAGCTTTGTTCCCATGTAAAAAACGACTCTTTCATCTACTGCGTGACACTGAAACATATTACCTCACATAGTTTCTAAGAGTAATGGATAATTTCTAAGTGAGTTATAGGGCAGTGGTTTATTGATCAGGTTAGAGGCAGGATGTTGGCCAGAGCTATTCTCATGTGATGGTTTAAAAAGGACGTAAAGGACTGAGGATACGGCTCGTACGTGTTTGCCTAGCACATAGGAGGCTTTGGCTTCATTTTTCCAGTGCTGCCTACACTAGGCTTGGGGGTACTAACTCATTATCCTCCACTCAGGTATCCTCCACTCAGGAGTGTAGGTTATTCTCAACTCTGCTGTGAGTTTCAGCTCAGTTGAGGATACAAGAGACCTGGTTTCAAAGGAAAACAAAAAAAAATTGGCCTGCCTCCAAGTCAAGCTGGATCCCCAGGACCACTGGTGAGAGGAAAGACTTGGGCTTCCTCAAAACTGTCCTATGATGTCCACATGTATACAGTAACATATGCACCGCCACCCGTGTACACACACCAAATAAACAAATAGTGTAATTAAAAATATAATTCATTTATAAGTTCATCTCTGGGCTATGCACAAACTCAGGCTCTTGACATGTGGGAGTTTTCTTCAGAGGCGCTATAACATGACTTTTACCATAGTATATGAAGATAAATGAGAGCAAATGCAGATAAATGAGATCTGACCTCTTTTCTACTTAATATTGAAAATTATGGCGCATACATTCTCTGTATAATCTTGAAGCATAAGAAGCCACACAAGAATATGAGTTCCCAAAACAAGAGAACTCTGGAAGGCATCTTGCAAGCTGCTTATGTCACAGGGGGATTTTCAAATGAATGTGATGGAGAATTATTGTTATGACTTACAAGACAATGCTGAGTTCTTGAAGATCAGCTTTGGGTTTTCCACTCAAAGCACTCTCGTAATTGTCTACTATGCTTTGGAGATGTAAGTCAATGTGGACAAGGAAATCCTATGGGAATCCTATTGGAAGGAGATACAGATGAAACAGGCCCTGTAGAAGATGGCAGTGCTCTTAACCAGGTTTCAGCATGAGCATGAGCTTGGGTAGACACTACTCTAATAGAGTGAATACACTATGTAGAGTATTGGAGGGAATGCCTTTTCCTGGTTATAAGATCAAGTTAGATAGAAGAAAGAAAGGAGTTGGACTTCACCGCACTTTCTGATGGTATATTTAGTTGAGAACATTTTGGAACTCCAATTGTTCTAGCTTGTTTCCCATCTCTGTGATAAATATCATGGCCCAAAGCAACTTGGTATGAAAGGTCTATCTCAACTTACAGGTTAGAGTCCACCATCAAGGGAAGCCAAGGAAGGAACAGATGCAGAGTACTATGGAGGAATGCTGCATACCAGTTTGCTCCTAGCCTCCCATTTAGTTAATTCACCATGGTTTTCCCTACACAGGGAGAGGACCACCCACAGTTGACTGTGTTCACCTACATCAATTAACGATCATGACAATACTTCACAGACATGCTAACAGGCCAGTAAGATGCAGGCAATACTTAAATATGGTTTCCTATTTCTAGGTATGTCAAGTTCACAAGGTTGGCCATCATGAAGCCATACAGTCAACCAAAATAAGTAAAACAAGTGGACTTAGTAATGAGATCCGTTGCCCACGCTTTTGACACTGGTGCTTTTGCTTTGCAGTTATGAATTACCCTTCCTTTCTTCCCTTCCCTCTGCCCTTATCCTTCTTTTCCTTCCTCCTAGTCTCTAATTTCAAACAGGTCATCAAAAAATTAATTGGTAATAGTATATTGAATATATGTGGATTAATTAGAAATCTCACATTGCAATCTGACACAATAACATGTTTACAAACGATGAGCCAATATCTAGTCCTAGAGGTTCCATTCCTTTTTGTTTCAATTACTCTGAGCCTTAGTTTTAAATTAGAGAGCACAAGTAGAAAAATAACTTGAACGAGGTAAGAAAGTCATAAAAATCAGAAATAAATAAGGTTCCCGCAGCTTATATGTTTGTCTTTACTCTTTCAGAGATCTTGTGTTTTATGTATAAACCATATTATACCTTTTGCTTTGTCTTAAAGTTTAATCCTTTTCTTTTGAGATCTTATGGCTTAGGGTAATGTACATTTTCACTGTTTTGTATAGGAAAGGGGGTTCATTTCTTCTCTCTGGTCTGAAAGCCCTCATTCTCTCCTGTCTGTAGCCTGGGTATAATCAGACAGTCCACAGCAAATGGAGTTCATGCTCTAAATGAGGTCTCACACAGTGTGGAAATGATTTCCATGGGCTAATTTGAGCAACCTCCATTTATGCTTGACAGGAAGGCATTTTATCCTGTCTATTCATGACTTTGTTTTTTTAAATGGTATCATGGCTTTAAGAAATTTTTAAGCATTGCTTGAAACCTTTCAAAGTATGTTTGTACTGTGATTTTCCATTTGTGATAACATGCATGGCTATGTCTATTGATGTTCATATGGACAGAACAGATTTGCTTGTATACAAAATACATGAGATGTGCACCAACATTCCCACTTGCATTCCATGGGTTCTCTTCAAATTGGATGCTGTGCAAAAGAGTTTTATCTTCCAGGGATGCAAAATGCATGAGAATGCTTTTTCAGTCAGAGAGCTTTCAGGAAAGAGAAAGAAGCAGCATCCAGGAAAGCTGGGCACAGCTGGAGATGCCTGCTGGTAAATACCAATTCAGACTCCTATGCTGCTGTCAACTGCCTTCCTGAGAACTGGCAGGTTTTCAAAATGGACTTTGCACATCTACATGTGTAATTTGTAATTAATCCATTGTACAATGTCATTCAAATGCATTTGACCTTCCCCTGCCCCCTGAAACAGTCCCATTACTGGGCAGTTGGGAGTACTTTCCTGGTTAGTCTTTCCAATGTAATTGTTTTAGGCTGATCCTATTTTAAAGACACTTGGGAAAATGTGCCTGGCTTGTGAATTACATTTAGTCCTGTGCTTTCAAGGGGAGAGGACACGCTGTCTTGATTTACCATTTAGCTTTCTTCTTCTGCATATCACCACTCTTGTTGAGTTCCTTCTGCCTGTCCAGTAGTCACATGTAATACCCCACACTGACCCATCTAGATACAAACTGCTCTCAAGAACCGAGATGAAAATTTTTGAAATCAAATTAGGTGGCAGATTATTTAATCCCTGGCCCTGCTTAAGAAAGCAGAGCTATGTGCCTGTTGTCCATTTTATTAGTCTATTATTAAAAATTAATTTAAGAGTGTTCTTTGACAATTTCATACATGTATGTAGTGGATTGTGATTACTTTCTCTCCCTGACTCCTTTCCGATCTCCTCTCCGCCCCCTCCTTAATCGGCAGTCTGTTTCTTAGAGTGTGGCTTCTGGTTTTGTTTTGAGACTCATTTAGTTTAATCAAGGCAGTTCGGGTGACAATTGGATTGGGACTCTTCGTTGGAGTTTTGTGCACCTACTGACATGTAAAGCATTTTACTTTTAAAATGTATTTTATTTAGTTGCCACACCTCTACTTTTGGGCTTTTGACATTGCAGTAACAATTTCAATTCTGCAAAAAATTTTTTTACCTCGATAGAAATTTTAGTACATAATTGAGGTGTGATGAACTATACTAACTTAGATTATCATTTTTTAAAAAAGCAAAATCAAGTTCCAAACAGCCTAGACAACTATTAATAGTTTCTTTAGCTCCAATTGGAGAATCATGGGATGGAGACCCCAAATCAGGTGTTTCTTCCCTGCCTCCCTCCTTTCCTTCCCTCTTTCTCTCTATTGCCATGTTCTCCCTTTTTACCCTTGATTTAGATGTGGTTTATTTTTCTAATTAGAATGCAGTGAATCACTGAGATGGTTGCTGAGTGTGTATTTTCCCTCGAGTCTTGGTTCTTCACAGTGTGGAAGGCTTTCCTTCCAGGATTATGTCAGAAAAATTAATTCATAAACTCAGAATTTCCAAGTAGAGGGTCACTGTTTAGGTTTCAGACAATCACACTCTACACTCTGCCCCTTGACAGCAGTATATTGATTAGCTTTTGTCAACTTGACACAAACTATAGTCACTTGGGAAGAGGGAACTTTCACTGAGGAGTTTGTTCCTACCAGATTATCTTGAGGGTTTCTTCAAAAATTTAATTTCTAAAATTATAATTCAATTACAATATGTCCCCCTTCCCTTTCTTCTCTCCAAACCCTCTCATACAGTCCTCCTAGTCTTCAAATTCATGTCCTCTTTTGTCACTAATTCTTACTGCAAACATATATATATTCATATGCAGATTGTATTCCTAAGTACTACCTATTGAGTACATGTGATGTTACTTGTATATATGTAGTCAAGGCTGATCATTCAGCACTAGAGACCCAATTGGGATGCTTTCCCTTGAGGAAGACCACCTCTCAAGCTCCTAGCTTTCATCAACTACCTGTATGTAGTTCTTCGTGTAGGGTTGAGGACTTGTGGGTTGTTCTCTGTCCATTTTGACATTGTAAGACATTTTCTTGATTAATGATTGATATGGGCAAGAAGAAGGAAACCAAGGTGTGGATGCTTCAGTCCTACTTAGAGGGGGGACAAAAGAATCATGGGAAGTAGATGGAAGAAGGGACTTGGGAGGGAGGGGGAGAGAAAAAAGGGGGCAGGATCAGGTGTGAGAGCAGATAGAGCAGGAAAGAAGTGCAGAGGGTCAGGAAATTGAATGGAGATGTGTAGCAGTGAAGATGAGGAACTGGGGGTAGCCACTAGAAAGTCTCAGATGACTGCAAAGCAAGGGGCTCCCAGGACCCAATGGGGATGACATTAGCTGAAATATCCAACAGAGGGGAGAGAGCACCTGTAGAGACCATATCCAGGGGTTAGGCACAGGCTCCAGTTGAGGGATGGGGCCATTCACCCATCTCAAAAATATTAACCCAGAATCACTCCTGTCTAAAGGAAATGCAGGGACAAAGAGTGGAGCAGAGACTGAAGGAAAGGCCATCTAGAGATTGCCCCACCTAGGAATCCATCCCATTGCTGATACCAAACTCAGACACTATTGCTGATGCCAAGAAGCGTGTGCTGACAGCAGCCTGGTATGGCTGTTCCCTGAGAGGTTCTGCCAGAGCTTGACCAGTACAATTGTGGATGCTCACAGCCAATAATCAGACTGAGCACAGGGACCCCAATGGAGGAGTTAGGGGAAGAACTGAAGGAGCTGAAGGAGTTTGCAATCTCATAGAAAGAACAACAACATCAACCAACCAGGCCCCCCCTACCCCCAGAGATCCCAGGAGCTAAACCACCAACCAAAGAGTACGCATGGAGGGACCCATGGCTCCAGCTGCTTATGTAGCAGAGGATGGCCTTATCTGGCATCAATGGGAGGGGAGACCCTGGTCCTGTGGAAGCCCCATGCCCCAGCATAGGGGAATGCCAGAGCAGTGAGGTGGGAGTGGTTGGGTTGGGTGGGGGAGCTTCCTCATAGAAGCAGGGGTGAGGGGGAATGGGGTAGGGGGTTTGTGGAGGGGAAACCGGGAAGGGGGATAACATTTATAATGTAAATAAATAAAATAACCAAGACAGAGAGAGGGGGGAAAGGGGGCAGTGCCCCTCCCACTGCTGTAGTGCCACCTGTAAGCAGTAGCTTCTAGGATGTATAAGTGAGCCATGAAGTGATAGTCAGCAGCAGCATTCCTTAATTGTCTCTTCAGCTCCAGCTTTGATTTTCTGTCTTGGCTTACCTTGGTGATGGGCTGTATCCTGTGAACTGAAATAAACTCATTTTTTCCCCCATGTTGCTTTTGGTCAGTGTATTATCACAGCAACAGAAAGCAAACTAAGAAAACAGGATTCCAAAATTCAGTTGCTTAGATTTCCTTGTGTGAACACTGAACTGCTTTTAACAGAAACTGTCTTTCTATCATGCTGTGGGATAGGGAATTGGTTGAGGGCTGTGTTCAATGGAGAGTGTGGTGTGGTTTCCTAAGGTTAATCTGTTCCTTTGGATGCTCTTTGCACCAGATCTCTGTTTAGATCAGCAAAGATGGACGTGAAAGGATGGAAAACTGATAGTATTGCAAATAGTTTTTGTTTGTAGCAATGCAAATGAGTTTTCTCTGTCAGAGACACAATTGATTTTCTTTCTATAGAAGACAGAACCAGGGACATTATTCTTATATCTGTCAATAGGACTTTTAGGAGTTTTCTACCTCTTAGCGAATTGATTTAGCATTCTGTGTGTCTAGACATACCTTTGTTCACATTTTAGGTTGAGTGAGTCAATATTTCATTATTTCTCTCACTTATTAGTGAGTTAAACATGTTCCTTGACAGGTGTCGGTCATATTATTTTAAATAGGGAAATGATGCTTGTCTTCCTCAAACTTGATCACTCCATGAATGCAATGTGTGTGTTGTTACCCTTCGCTCTCCTTCCTTTCTTTTCCTTTCCTTTCCTATCCTTTTCTTCTCATTTCTATTATTTTTGCTAATTCTGCATTGAAAACAGTGAACTTTCATGTTTCTGCACCTCAGAGTTTAATAACACACCTCACTAAATTAGGAGTTCCAGTCAGTGAGCAAAGAAACGGAACAGCTAAGTTAGCAATCCCAAGTCAGTATCTGTAAGCGACTAGAAGGACATTGAATCTCAGTGCTGCCAGCTCTTAAGAGAGTACTTAACTGACATGGCCTTTAATATTCTTTTTGTGAACTAAGGCATAAATGTCTTCATATATGTAAAACAATAGCAGAAACATATAAATAGTTCATTATATTAGCTTTTCTTTAATAAATGTTTAAGTCTCATGCTGCTTTTCTGGTCAGTTATTGATACAATTTGCTTATATATGTGTATTTTTGGGTGTTGAGGGGAATTGTATTATTATTTTTTAGGAATACTATTTTTTCATATTTCCAATTAGACTATAGAGTATGAGATTTCATTATAGCATTTCCAAATTTAAGTTGTTTTTGTTGATTCCCCACTCCTGTTCACTCTTATCTTCTTGGTCCCCTTTGTAGCCTTCTACCCCACTCCATGAAGCTTCTTGTCCACTTTCATGACATGAGGATTCTACTAAAACTGATGTACAGTGTTTCTCCTTTTCACAGGTGGCAGGAAGGGCTTAGGATGACTTTTCCTCAAGAAAATCTCTTTTCACCTAAGCCCAGGGTGGGATTGTTTGATTAAGAATCCTTTTGGAGTGTAAATATTACTACTTAAAACTAGTGTTCTTGAGTTATTTCAGCAAAAGACATGAACAGTGTTTGGGTTTTGGGAGTTTGAACCTCATTTGGTGTCTTATTAGAACCCCTTGATATGCTTAGATGAGGGATAGAGAGATAGGGAGACAGTTCATTTGGTAAAATGATTGACCCACAGCATGTGGACCTGAGTTTGATTTGCAAAACTCATGTAAAAGACTGGATGTAGTTGGATGAAGTTGTGCACAATTGTAATCTCAGTGCCAGGGACACACACACACACACACACACACACACACACACGTTAGACTGGGGTCAATTATTCCTGCTTTACTGCAGATCATCATTCACAAAATGCTTATTCAGCCTGTAGGAATCCTTCAGGCTCAGACCTTGTTTGGATGATATTTCTAGATCTGGAATTAAGAGCTACGGAAACATGACTTCTGATATTAATTTTACCCAAATGTGGCCATGTGGCTGAGACTCCAAAACTTGGTAAAATAAAGGTAACATTTGATATCTTTTAGCTTTGAAAAATGTGATACTTGTAATAAAATGGTTAAAGAAAATAAATCATTCCACAGTCACAGTTCCCTGCATTTTGGGTCACTATACTGTGCCTTTGAGGATCCGAGATGAGAGTTTCATTGAAATTCTTCCTGCTTAAGCTATCAACCTACTTTGAATTGGGCTTAGCCAGTGTGAACTGTCTTTGGAAAACACCATCTGGAAAGGAGAGTTGCAGCCATGAAATGTTAGTAGCAACCCTCAAGAGTATCCATAAGGTGGTCTCCTTGTTTCGGGAAGTATAAGTAGTAACAGGGTCTTGATCCAGAATTTGGAACAATCACGCACACATCTGAAGATGGCTTCCATCAGAAGTGCCTGTCAAAGATGTTTGGAACAAACACAGCCAGTGACTGACTTGGGCATACAACTGTTAAGCCAGAGTGCTCCTCCTCCTGGCATCTGATCTTTTGCACATCAGCTACAGTGGGGAAAATATAACTCAGTAACTGTTTATGGTGGTGGTTGTACTGTGACACATAGTTCAAATATAGCTGCTGGGAACTTTTGTTTCTTGCACCTGTTCAATTAAGAAAGCCTTTAAGTAAAGACGATGCAAATTACTGAAGGAACAGAATAACGCAAGGGAAATTGAAGACTTTTCTTGGAAGGCCCTTACTTTTAATCAAGGCTGTAAGTCAAACTGCCATGTAGCACAACAGTTTAAGGAGGGGGGAAGTGGAAAAGCCATCTATGCCACATTGCTTGGGGACTCAATTTTATGTCTAAGAGAAATTGTAACTGGAAGCTATCCATGTGTGAGACTTAAACACCAGCTTCATGCTTTGATCGTATTTCCTAAGCTAAAAAGAAATCAGCTTGATTGATTTCTCTACCTTAATGAAGATGAAGCTTAATCTTGGATGTCATCTTGAATGGTGTGGAATCAACTTTTTTATTTGTGTGTGTGTGTGTGTGTGTGTGTAAATGAAAGTGTGTTTATGTGTGAGTCTGTGTGAATGTTTATGAGTGTCTGCAAATAAAAGTGTGTGTGAGTGTGTATTTGAGAGTGAGTATTTGAGTATGGGTCTTTGAGTGTGTTTGACTGTATATAGCACTGGGAAGTTGAACTCAGAGCCCTGTGTAAGCTAAGCAAGCACTGCTGAGCTATACTTGGAATTGAATTTAGGGCTTCAAGAACACATTGGAAAAATGCTCTGCCACTGAGTTAAACCTATATCTTCATGCCATCTCTCTTTTGAGATAGGATTTTATATATCTGACTCTCTCTCTGAACTCTCTATGACTTCCAGGCTGGTCTTGAACC
Source organism: Rhynchomys soricoides (assembly GCA_019843965.1). Classification (NCBI taxonomy): domain Eukaryota; kingdom Metazoa; phylum Chordata; class Mammalia; order Rodentia; family Muridae; genus Rhynchomys; species Rhynchomys soricoides. Next base: position 1,930,598 of record JADRCH010000255.1, read on the forward strand.
CTCGATCCTATTGCTTCTACCTTGTGAGTATTGGGAATTCAGGTCTATATTACCATGCCCGTCTCTCATTTCTTTTGTTTTTAATAAATCTCTGGGTAAATAATGATCTTAGCAAATAGCGGACATGAGCAGCAAATCTACAGGCAGTGCTAGAGTTGTACACTTCTCAAAATGAAGACTTTTGTATCAAACAAAGTGTGGCTTGCTAGGGCTATATAGCTTAGTGGCACTATATATTCCTTAGTGGGCTAGGAAGTATGGGCTTGATCTTTAGTACCACAAAAGAACAAACCAAACAATGATGGTTTTCCAGCTTGTTCCTGCAGTGGCTTTGAAGATGCTTGGGTTTGAGAAAGGAAGACTAAAAATATATCTAGAAGACATCCCAGGGAGGAAGGCTGACTCCTTGTTTTCAGTTGTAAGAGATGACTTACTATTCTGAGTCTCCATATATTTATCCAAGAAACTGGGATGATGGTACGCATACCATAATCCCATGGAGAAAGATTTGCAGGATGGTGTGGATTATAAAGCTAAGTACCGAATATGCCATTGTCTAACCTGCAGTGGCTGTTTGCTGAGTTGACTGTGTTAGTTTTTCCACAAATGCTTCGAACCTTACAAGGGAACTCTTTGTACCAGATGGACCAGTGTATCATACTTCGTGGTTACTAAACTTGTGTGATTCAACTCTTTAGATGCCTGAGGATTCAAGGTAACTGGTGACATTTTGCTGCCAAGGTCACATCTTTCAAGTATTAGAACGTCTAAAATGTGCAAAGAGAGCAGTTGTAGACATACTCTGTTTGCAGAAAAAAAAAAGTTAAGAAAGTTCAGACATCTCCATCTAAATTCTCAAGAGCCCCCTGTGAGAAGAAGGGCAGGAAAATCAGAGCTACTCTGCCTGGAATCTCAAGAACGGAGGTGATTAAAGTGAATCTGAGCACCTTTCAAGTTAGGCTGCCACCGGGAGAGGCTGTGATTGTGACCTGAGCTGCATCTTAACTTTTAATGTCTCACAGCTTCAGAGGGAACAAACAAATCAGGGTCCTGGTAATTAAAAGTTGTTAATGTCTCCTTTCCTTTCTCTTGTAAATTAAAATGATTTGACATAGGAAAAAGAGAAGACAGAATTTAGTTATTTTGGGTAATTGCAGTGTCAAACTGATCGTTTTCTCAATTTTCTCACAAAATTGCCTAACTGAGAACAACTAAACAGATGGTCCTTTGTTTGTGAGGCTTTCTCTTACTAGCTCTGTAGCAGTCCCAGACTTATTTCTCATTGCAAAGCAGTACTGGTGTAGGACATGACTGTTGCCAAGTGGCAGAATCTGGCCCTCAAATGGGCCAGCCTGGAAGCAGCCTCATGTTCTGCCCACTACTTCCAGAAGAGGGTGCTAAAGACATAGCCAGAGCCAAGCTTCAGTTTGTATAGAAGGTTGTCATAAAACCTTGGCAGAAGTCATTTCAGCTTAAGGCAGCTAAACCATTTTTGTTTCATAATTACCAGGTAAGATACATTCTTTCTTAAAGTTGACATTTTGATGCCTCCCCTTTAAGCAAGAATTTATAGGGCTGGGAGATGTCTCAGTTGATAATGTGCACGAGGACTTGAATTGTACCCCTAGAGCCTAGAACCTATGTAAATAAAGTCAGGCATGGAGGCCCTTACGTAAATACCAGTATTATGAAGGCAAAGAAAAAGCAGATGGCCAGCGCTCAATGCCCAGCCAGCCTAGTCTAACTGGGTCAGCATCAGGGTAATGAAAAAACCTGCCTCAGAAAATAAGGTAGATGTTTCATGAGTAATGACATCCTAGGTTGTCCTTTGGTATCAACATGAACAAGCACACACACATATGTATACATAGAAATGTATGTGCACACACATGTGTGTGAAAAAAAAAAACACGTTTCTTTATATATTAAGTCAAGAAAGCAGGCAGACTGCTGCTAAAGTGATCATGGCCACACTGAGAACTGTTCAAACAAGATTCCAAAGTCACCAGGCCACTGGCCATACTTTGCAGTTCTACCTTGGGTAGTGGGAAAGTCCTGAGTCACCCATGTGTGGTCAGTGAGAAATGCACAGGATTTACTTCATAGAACAAGAAAAGGCTTACCCACTGTGATTGTGCGTGGCATATTAGTTGATGCAGTGTCTACTTGCCTCTCCCAGTTTATAGCTTAGGTAGCCTGTACCATAGCCACACTATCTTGAGATTCTTGGTCTCTGTGGTTGTGTTCTTGTGCATTTAGATGGCTGGAAGTCTTTTATTTCTTACCCAGCTATGTCTGTTTCTTCTGGTACTATTGGTCTTGGTCTTTAACCCTAGCGATGCATCAGAATTGTCTATTGACCCTTATAAAAGGACAGATTGCCAGGTTCTATGCTGGCATTTCTTTTTTTTTTTTTTTTTAACAATGTTGTGGGATTGAAGAACACATACACACACATGCACTGAAGCTTTACACGAGGTACTGATATCTATTTCAGAGTCCTGCTCTATTCTGCAGTGGAGAAAATTTACAGGATGTTTTCTCCCTTGACCATCATTTTGGTATATCATTCATCATCCAAGGAACATCCAGGAGGAGGCACAGTACAGAAGTGCTGTGAAAGTTGGAGTGAAAGAGAGTCTTTTCCAGATATCATCAAGGTATTTGTGAAGTTCAATGACCTCTTCCTGTCTTTGGAGTGGGACTCATTGCCCTAGAAGCCTGGACATGGCTTCTGCTTTTCATTGCACTGGATCTTCCCATTCTCTGAATTCTTAGAATTTCAGATCTCCTGGGTCTCACCTTCTCCCTGAGATGCTCATCTTCCCATGATTTATCTTTGAAAGACATGGCCTAGCTTGTGTGGATAACTTTGTTGTAAAAGAGGATAAAAATTTCCTCCAAATCATGCTTTTTCTTCTGGTGTCAGCTCTACTGGGGCACCTGTTGAATGGGTTATTTATTTTTCCAGAGCATCCTGAGTATTGACAGCATAGGTAGAGCTGGTGAGAAAATGTCAGAGGTAGTTGTCAAAGAATTTCTCAGTGAGTCGCTTTTGGGAAATACTGTTCCTGCTCACAATATAGTAACAGATAAAAATTTAATAGAAAAAGTAAGTCATTGAAATACTTATTAAGTATGTGTCGTTACTATCAGCCAGAACTCTGAGTGGCTTAGAATTGAACCAGGGCTCTCTAGACAGAGGTCTGTCTTATTTGCAGATCTTACGTCCTAGTAGCATATTAAGTGTATGTGTGTTCTCATAAATGTGTACAGCCAGATGGGATTTGATGAGGATGGCTTAGATACGGACGAATATGAAGTGAAAGAAGTTGTGCACAAAGGCAGAGCCATCAAAGGCTATTGGACTTTAGGACAACTGAGACTCAGTGAGAACATTCCTTTAACATTTCCCAGGGCTGTTGGATAGTGCAAGATGGTTCTGTAAGATCTGAGGGAGATGGATCTGTGGAGGAGAGACAGTTTGCATTGTCCAAGCTCTTTTGCAGTCATTAGAAATGAATGATCCAGTCCTTTTCTTGGAAAAGCAAACCTATTCCAGATGAAAAATACTGTGACTCTTCAGTCATTTTACCCTGGAGATTTTCATATTTTCGAGCTGTTTTGCTCACACGCTTTTCAAAATAACATGAGGTCAGACCCTTGTATTATGAATCAAAATAGAAGCAGCTTAATTCAGTGACATCTGTTAGTGATTTCACTCTCCACAGAGTTCTTAGACACTGACCCTGAGGCCATGTGTCCACCCACTACACACCAACTTGTTTTTGTACAGTGATCTCAGTGGGCGTGTGGGTGGATGTCACACAGACATCTTTTCTCCCTTTTTAATTTACATCTCAGAACAGCTATCTTTTTTTCCCCCCTCCAAATATGGTCTTCTCTTCTGGAATAATAAGGGCTAAATCTGTATATTTGCCTAAGTAGCAAGCCTAGGAAGTATGGCTAAAAGACTTTTTTGGTCAGTTATATGTCAAAGAATGATATTCCAAATTTTCGTTTTAGTTGTTTTTCTCCTATTCATTTGCTACTGGACATAATACCGGGAGATATTTACTCATCTCTAAACTTTCCTTCTTCTGTCTCTTCTACTTTTTGTTCTAGACAGCCTGGAGAAGAATTTTACTATTTTGTACAACCAAGCCTGCAGTGAAACAATTTTATAATAGAAACACGTGCTTCTCTTTAGAAATAATTGTCATCGTATTAGACAGCATCCACTTTTACAATGTCATTTGTGTTTTGGAGGAAAAAAGGAAATCTGATTTAAAAGTGTTATTTTGAGGAGTGTCCCTATGGATGCAAGACAGTCTTTCCCAAGAAAGGGAGACAGAAGGATGCATGAAGAAGTGGGCTCAGGGCCAGCAAGATGGCTGAGCATACTTAGGCACTTGCCAGGCAAGCCTGATGTCTCAAGTGAGGTCCCCAGAACCAATATAAAGGTGGAAAAGATGAACCAACTCCACAAAAGTTATCTTCTGATCTCCACATGCATGTGCTAACCTCTCAACACACACACACACACACATACATACACACACACACATACACACACAGAGAGAGAGAGAGAGAGACAGAGAGAGACAGAGACAGAGACAGACAGACAGAGACTGACACAGAGAATAATAATTAACAATAATATTGAAAATATTAAGAAGTGAGTTCAGAAGTCAGAGTTCTTGGGTCCATATCTTTTTTTTTTTTTAATTTATTTCTTTTAATTGCGAGTAATATTCCATTGTGTAAATGAATCACATTTTCACATCCATTCTACATTTGATGGATATCTGGGTTGCTTACAGCTTCTGTCTATTATGAATAAAGCTGCTATGAACATAGTGGAGCACGTGTCCCTGTGGTGTAGTGGAGCATCTTTTGGGTTTATGCCCAGGAGTGGTATAGCTGGGTCTTCAGGTAGAACTATTCTTAATTTTCTGAGAAACCACCAGATTGATTTCCAGAGTGGGTATACGATTTGCAAACCCACCAGCTTTGGAGGAGTGTTCCTCTTTCTCCACTTCCTAGCCAGCATGTGCTGTCGCTTGAATTTTTGATCTTAGCCATTCTGATTGTTGTAAGGTGGAATCTCATGGTCGTTTTGATTTGCATTTCCCTGATGACTAAGGATGTTGAACATTTCTTAAGTGCTTCTTGTCCATTTGAAATTTCTCTGTATAGCTCTGCACCCCATTTTTAATTGGGTTATTTGGTTTTTGGGAATCTAACTTTTGAGTTCTTTATATATTTTAGATATTAGCCCTTTGTTGGATGTAGGATTGGTGAAGATCTTTTCCCCATCAGTAGGTTGTCTTTTGGTTCTATTTACAGTGTCCTTTACCTTACAGAAGCTGTTCAGTTTCACGACCTTCCATTTATCAATTGTTGATCTTAGATCCTGAGCCATTGATGTTCTTTTTAGGAGTGGGAATATGGAACCTGATGAGATTACCTTCAGTAGCCAGACAGGACCCCTAGTGGAAGGGTGGGGACACCAACCCACCTACAAAACTTTTGACCTCAAATTATTCCTGTCTAAAAGAAATGCAGGGACATAAATGGAGCAGAGACTGAATGAATCACTGACCAGTGACCAGCTCAACTTGAGACCCAGCCCATGGGCTGGCACCAATCCCTGACACTATTATTGATGGTATGTTATGCTTGCAGTCAGGAGCCTAGCATGGCTGTCTTCTGAGAGGTTCTACCCAGCAGCTGACTGAGACAGATGAAGATACCTACAGCCAATCATTGGATGGAGGTCAGTGACCCATATGGAAGAGTTAGGGGAAGAATTGAAGGTCCCCAAGGCAATCATCTTCCCACAGGAAGATCAAGAGTGTCAACTAACCTGGACCCCTGGGGGGTCCCAGAGCCTGAGCCACCAACCAAAGAATACACATGGGCTGGTCCAAGGGTGCTGGCACAAATTCAGTTGAGAGATGCCTTGTCTGGCCTCACTGGGAGAGGATGTACTTAATCCTGCAGTGACTTGATGCACCAGGGTGGGGGGATGCTAAGAGGGTTATCCTCTCAAAGATTAAGGGGAATGGGAAGGAACCCTGTCAGGTGGACCAGGAAAAGGGCAATATTTGAGATGTAAATACATAAATTAAAAAATATTTATTTATTCAGTTTCCATCCCAGTACCCTCTCACACATATCCTCTCCTCCCTGTACCCCCTCATGCAGCTCCTCCCCCTATTCTTCCCCTCCTCCTTTATTCTCCTTCGAGAAGGGGAGTCGCCCTGTGGGTATCACCCTCACCCACCCACTGCACATCTAGTCACTACAGGACTAGGTGCATCCTCTTTGGGTTCATATCTTAAACCTATCAGTTCTTAGTTTGGTATCTAGATGACTGAGGCCACCTCTCTATGCTCAGTTTTCCATACTTTTTTAATGTTAGGTTTTCTTTTTCAGGCAGGGTTTCTGGTTACTCTGAATGTCCTCACACTCATGATGTAGCTGAGGACATCACTGAACTTGTCATGCTTTTGCTTCTACCTCTCAAATTCTGGGATTATAAATCAGGATTCTGCTGGAGAGTGAACTCAGGGATTCCCACGCTCTAGATGGTATTCCGCCAACTGAACTACGTCAGCAGTCTTAGCCACTTCATCTTGGCTATAGCAAAACCACTCTCCAAATTATAGTGCATGTTTGGGATGCTATTCAGATTAGTGTGCTCCCAATTCTTGTTGGCAAACCTATGTTTGTTTCTCCCAGGAATCTACAGGGCAATAGTTAAGCTTTAAATGTGCCCCGTGGTATCAGGCAACTGTTGGAATTGCTCATGCATCTCTGAAGCCTCTGGTTATATAAGCAGGCCTGGGAAATGAAGAAGTGTATCCTGAAAACACCCTCATCTTTATGCTATTGTCTGACCTTAAGTGGTTTCTGTAGGATAAGGAGAACGGTACACATTTTCCATCAGGAGAAACATCTCAGCATAAATTTCACAGCATATTTCCCATTGCGATATTCCATTTTGGTCAACTGAAAGTTCACATGTTTCCTTATCTCAGGAAGTTCAGGTCAGTTTATGGAAAAACTGCTACAGCAAAGTAAATGATTTGGAAGGAAAAAGTCTAACCTCCTCTGAATTTCACTTACAATGCCACGCTAAAAAGAATTGCTGCTGGATTCTGTTTGCTCTCTCTCTCTTTCTCTCATTTCCTCCCCCCCCCCCCCCCCCCCCCCGCCTCTGGCCAACCTATTGACTGGGGATGTCTTAGGTAGAAGAAACCTTTGGGTCTATTTAAATTCATACCTGTTTGTTTCAGATGAAGAAATGGAAGCTTCAAGTGATCAAGTGACAATTCAAATTAAGATCAGAATCAAGGTTTGATTTGGAGCTGTGACCGGTCATTATTTTCGTCCTCCTCCTCCTCATCTTCCTCCTCCTTCTCCTTCTCCTCTTCTTTTTCTCCTTACTCCCCCCTCTTCTTTTACCTTTTCCCCCCTTCATGTATCACGTGTCTAGAGCACATTTCACATTGAAGAGGAGAAAAGCTATTAGGAACATAGCCAGGAGTCTGAGCCCCAGACATGTTGCCTCAAGCTGAGTTCCAACTGCAACTCCTTTTCCTCAGGCTCCAGATCACTAGAATTACAAGTGTTCAGCCCCACCCTTGATAGATGGATGTTCTTCCAAAATGTGAGCATGAAAACTTTTAGCAGTGTGTGTGTGTGTGTGTGTGTGTGTGTCCGAGTGCACGCACTTGCCTGTGCATAAAGGCCTGAAGTAGATGTCTTCAATCTCTTTCTACTTTTTTTTTTTTTTTTTTGGATACAGGGTCTCTCATGGAAGCTAGAGCTCAGTACTTCAACTAGATGTGTTGGCTATTGGTCCTCTGAGACTCCTCTTTTGTCCCTTTCCCATGAACTAGGATACACATGGGCACTACCATGCCTGTCTTTTACTCAAGGTCTTATGCTTATCTAGTAAGCACTCTGTTTACTGGGTCATTTCCTCAGCCCCCGGATGCAAGCTTTTTGAAGAATGAGCTTCTGCCTGTTTGAGAAACTGAAAATAAAGTCACACTAGCAAAGTTTTGAAAGTCACTGAGTGCTCCCCACGACCCTCCACAGAGATTTCTGAAGAGGTTATTCAGTATTTGGCTGTGAAAGATTTCTTTGTAGATAAGGAAAGAATGTTTTCCATCTTGAAATTAATTAGCGCTAAGTAAAGAAGCCACTTGGGGATGGAGACAACACATCTTTTCCTTTTCTTCTAGGGGCTATCAAGACCAGGCAGGTGAGAGTCATGCTTAACTGTGTAATTCAATTTTTGTGCTACTTAAATCATTTTGAAAGAAAATAAAATCCTGAAATAACACTTTTTTTTTTAAAATCATTAAAGAAACCCAGGAAAAGAATATCTAGGAGTAGACTCTTCACAACTGATCTCTAAAATAGGTTGGTTGATTTCAGTGAATCACAGCTTGTATCCCAGCAAGGATCACAGCATTCAACACACCTATGCAAGGCAATGGCGTTGAAAGAGTTTTAGAAGAATTGGGTCAGAAGCAACTGAGCCCTAAAGAAGAAAGGACGATCAAATCACCCTGTTTGAGGGTCTGGTTCAAGGGTTTTTGGTACAGCAAGTGTTCTGGTTTTTTTTTTTTTTTTTGGCTCACAGTGACAATCAGGTTACAGGAAAAATCTCCAGAGATGTCAGCATTTCCACTCCAAACTGCTAGCTGATAAAGAGCTGTGATAGAAGCGAAAGATGTGTTTGCTCTTTATCTGGTTTGTGGCACAGAGACCCTCAGAAACTCATTTTATTTCTAGAAAGGAGTTATGATATTTGATCTCTAGCCAGTTGCTTGTGCAAGAGCTTCTAAGACCCTGGGAATCTCAAGTGATGAGTAGTGTGACCTTTGTATGTCTGGGAAATGACTGGGTCCAGGGGTCCTTACATGACTTCCAGATGCAGATACACTGCAGAAACATCAAGGTTGGCCAAACCTTTGTCCCTGAAGAGGGAAGCTCTAGATCAGTAGTTACCTGCCAACAGTAAATGGTTTGGTATTCAGTACAAGAAAGTGTCCTAAGATCCCTAAATAAAAGTAAGCTTTTGAGATTGTGAATACATTGATATTCTGGAAATATCGGCAAAATATTCCAACTCTTCGAGACAAAAGTCCAGTACTCAGGACCTGTACCTAATTTTGCATCTCATGTGTGTACGTATGCATGCATACATACGTGTGTGTGTGTGTGTGTGTGTGTGTGTGTGTGTGTGTGTGCCTGTGGGGTCTAGAGAATAGCCTCAGGTTTTCCTTAGGAGGGAGGCGATCACGTTTACCTCCATTGTTTTTGATACAGGGCCTCTCACTAGCCTGGAATCCACTAATTCATCCAGACTGGCTAAACTGTGAACCTATCTGTTCTCTCCTCCACTGGTACAAGCATGTATCGCCACATACAGATTTTTTTTTAAAATGTGAGTTCTGTGGATTAAACTCTGATTTTTATGTTTTCATGACAAGCGCTTTGCTGTGATATCTCTCAAGCCTTTTATAACATCCTTTTTGCAATAAACTAGTACACCTAAATAGAATATTTCTCTTCATTCTGGACAGTACCTGGCCTTGAGTGGGTTTTTCTGGGAACCCATGAATTCATTTATTTGTTTAGAGGTCTGTGAGTTCCTGTTTTTGAGACTGCTACCTGAAGTAGAGGGCAGATTGAGAGCTGAAAACTTAACCTGTAAAGTCTGCCTTAGTTTTGATTGGAAGTCTAGGATATTCAGCTGTTTCCAGAGATATGGAAGGTTGGTTGGTGTGAGGAAAGGATTCCCACACGTTTCGTACCAGATGTCTGACACTCTGCTATTTCATTAGGTGACTTTCTCTACTTGGGTATGTGTAATCTTTACATTCACTGAGACAGTTTAGAATTAAGAGTTGAGTACATTTAAAAAGCTGCCATAGTATCAATACTTCTTTTGGTTGTTAGGAAAACTTTGTTTATATTTCACATTCTGAGTAATTATAACATTTAAACGAATCTGACACACAGAACATCCAAGGGTTTAAACTCATGGTTCTAAATTGTGCATTTGCAAAATTAAATTAGGCTTGTTATTTTAAATTGATTGACATGAGATCACTAAGTAACACTTGTGCATGGGACTGGGAGGTTTAGAGAGCCTGAGAATCACTGCATTTATAAGGTTAGCTTATTGAATTCATTTTAGTTGTGAAATACATGGGAATATTTTATTCATAAGTAAGCCCACTAAAGTGAAGATATGCTAACACTGATAAGTCAAATTAATAAATACAATTTGGAATATTCTTGAGTATTTAATTAATAGAGTTTCAAATGCCCACATAATCATAACTGCTAAAATTTTGCACTTATTTGTATAATGAAATGACATAAATCCAACAAATTGAAATAACATTCAGTAGTATAAAAACTGAACTAAAACATAACTCAAGGAAGATAAAATTGTCTGATTGTATTCTCTCACTTTGAGGGCACAGAGAAATAAAATACAAAGTTACTTTTGTTTAAAAATGAATAATTTTTTATCATTTAATAGAAAAGGTGATACACATTTCTATTTTGGACAAAATTTTCATGTGAGGAAAACAGAATGCACACATTTTAGGCTTCAATAAGTCAACAAGTCCTTACTGTATTTCTGTTATGCCTACAAGGTATATTAGATATCCATGACCTGCCTTTCTGGCACTTAGGAGTTGATGCCTGATTCAGTTGGACGCCATGCATTGACTTATTAAATAAATGAATAAGCACCAGTGGACATTAACCCCAGGAAATCCATATTCTAGCTAGGTGGTCAAGGAAAGATTATAAACATTAAACTGAGCAATGAAAAAGAGGGCTATTTACAGAGCAAGTTGGAAACTGGCAATATAGAATAATCAGTGAGCCACAAGGTAGGCAACATGGCTATCTGCTTAACTGTTTCATCCCAGGAGTGATACAAGTTGTGGGCATTAAATGTGAATTTGTTGAAAGAAGAGTGATATGGGCTGGGAGAGAGCCTTACATTTGGAAATTTTGGGAACAGAGGAATGAGAGCAACCGGGCCTGAGAGGAGCTGGTGGGCAGCTGCTGAGACTTCAAGAGGGCCCTAAGTCATAGTTCTACATAGACCTCGTGGTTTCCATCATTTATGATCCTGTTTGAGGGGTTGACATTTTTTTGCTAGTCGTTCAAATAACCATGATAACTAGTTGGTTTAGTCCCTTAACATACATGAAGAATCATGGGAAGAAGAGGCTTGTATTCAAGCAGGGAACTGGGGAGACAGTGTGTTGTTTCTAGCCTGAGCTTAACTTTCTCTGTTAACTCAGAGCATCAACAGTTACGACTTGACCAGCTTCTCCACTGCTTCTAGAAATAGCTAGTTTGCTACTCCTAATGGATAGCAAGAGAGCACAGAAAAGGAGAGGTAATGGATTATATCTTGCTTTCTGAATCATCATCTCTATAAGAGTAAGTTTTATAGCTTGATGTGGGAATAGACTAGTCTACAGTGTATCACTCTGTGTAAACACTATCACTGTCATTTACAATTTTATATATACTTTCTTATTTATTTAACTTGGTCCTTAAAACTAATGCAGACAAGTAAATAATAAATAAATAAGCTGTTTACTCACCAGACTGACATTTTATTTCATTCCTGAGTGAAACCAGATCCCATCTTCTTTCTATAATATGAGCATACTGGGACCTTGTGTTTGTTAGTACAGAGTGAATGAAACTATCCTCATAGATCAAGGTTCTAGTAATTTTAAATAGTGTTTTAATAATTATTCTTCAGTTGAAATAAGTAATCTTTCCCCTTTTAGTTTTGAAATCATTTATTATTTTTAAGTGCATGCCAAAGCCTAAAGGAAGTTTGTGTGGTGGTAAGGTAAGCACAGGAAAGAACCAAGAACTTCCCTTGGTAACTTGACAAGGCTAATTTTGATAAATCCGTTAAAAGTGATTGTATAAGTCTACTCATTTATGGGACTGAAAGATATTTGCACAACCTTTTAAAAGTATTTAAATGGTATCTAAAACCATTGAATCATTTATTTAAACGCTTTGTGAAACAACACTTATGATTGTTAACCAAACAGTTTCAAGATGAATAAAATTCTTAGATGTTTGTTCCTCTTTTAGGTGTGTTTTGCCTATATGTGCCTTTGTGCATCGTGTGCATGCAATGCCCACAGAGGCCAGAAGAGGGAGTCAGAACCACTAGAAGTAGAGTTATAGATTATTGTGAACTTCCTTTTGCATGCTGGGAACAAAACTGGGTCCTTTGCCAGAGCAGCAGTGATCATAACTGATGAACACTGTCTTCAGAATCCCCCCAAATGAAGAAACTTAATGATTTTTTGAGATAATTTTAGTGTTTTCTCTATTTCTCAAACTAATAAGATAATTACAATGTGTAAGCAAGTGATCTCTGCAGAAAAGAATGGAAGACAGAACATTTCTAGTTGGCCTATCCACTCCCTGCCCCACAAACTTAACTTTTAAATAAGAACACTAATGGAAAAGCTAACTATTTCTTGCAAACAGGTCACAATCACAGTAACAGTAATAACAATATTGTGTGATGTTCACAACTGTTTAGACTTTTTGCTCCTGGTCACTTGTATCCTTCATTCAAGGATGACCACAGTTACCTACAGCCAAAGACACCCCTGGCCCTTATCTTTGTTATAATATGAAAAAGACATGTCATCCACAGGCTCATATGTTGAATGGTCACTCCGCAGATCAATGGCACCTTTTTGGAGGCTGTATTACATTAGGAGATGTGGCCATGCTGGAGGAAGTGGGTCATGGGGAATGTGTCTTTGAGGCTATATCTCTTCATTCCTTTTTTATATCTCTATGTCTGAAGCTAATCTGCAATAAAGTAAAGAACTCAGCTATACAGTCCTACCACCTTGATGGTCTGCCCAAGTTCATGGGACCACATGATCATGGACTGAGCCCTCTAACACAGTGAGACAGAATGAATCCTTCTTCTTTTGGGTTATTTCTGTCTGTAATTATGTCAAAGTAGAAAAGAAGTGGCTGATACACTTTTTCTCATATTTTTGTTGGCCATAAATTTCCCTTTTCTCCTAGAAAAAAGTGTAAATTAACTTATTATTTTCTAAAGAATTTTAACTTGTTAAATGCAGTTCTTTGGCCTTAATTTTGTAAACCTTTGCAACCACCTTTTCTGTATCCATCTTGTTGAAATATATTCTTTCCCTAAATTCTTTCACATTTTCTTTCATTTCATATGAATTGCAAATATCATTCCAAGAAGAAATTTGGGCACGAATAATTTCTCATGGCTCACATTTACTTCTTCTGAAGTTTAGTTTTTTGTTTGTTTGTTCTTTTATCAAATAGATGCAAGTAGGGGATATTTTTTCAAGTCCAAAAGCAAAACAAACAAATACATGAAGAGACTTTGCTCATAGGTTTTTTTCTTCTTTAAAATACATTTATTCTCCTGGTTTAACATTTCTTACCCCATACTCTTCTTGACCATGATGATTTTGTGCTATTGGGACTCTAGGAAGGTTGGACTTTTTCTTTTTAATATAATGTCTAGTCTACACTCCTCAATAAGAGCTGTGCTTTCCCTGTTAAAGACAGAGTTTTCCAGCTGCTGCCAGTGAGACTGTGCAGGGACTGGCTTACGTGCAGGATGCTCTCCCATCTGTGAGCAAAGGCATTTGCAAGCTTATTTCATTGCTATGAAAAACAGTGGGTTCATGGGAGTGTCACCAAAAATCTAAGAGAAGTTGTTCAAGTATTGCATCACATGGGTGGTAGGAAGTTTTCTTTTATGCATTCTCTGTTCTTTCTTCCCTTTATGCTCACTCTCAGGCCTCCTTCCTGCTTCCAGGTTTGTGATGACTGAGATGTTAGCTTCTCCCTGACCTGCCTGGTTTGTTCTCAAATTCATTTTCTGGTATCTGCTTTGCTCTGAGGTCACAGGTGACCCTGTTTGCCTGGAGCCTTTGGTGTTGAACTTTTTGAGCACTTAAACAGGGTTTCTTCTCCCTCACCTCTGCTCTGGTCAGTGTTTTCTTTCAGCCTCAAATAATGACCAGCAGTCGCCCATTGTGAAGGTTCCCTGAAGTTTACACTCCTGGTGTCTGGCACCATTTGCCTGATTTTGTTCCCTCTTCATACCTAGGGTGATAAAGTCACATGATTTTGGTAACATCTGGGCTATTTCATCACTGGTTACTTTCTCAGTTTCGTCTCCATCCACACAGCCAATGCTATCACTAAATTATCCCTTGAACTATCTAGATTAGCTTCTGTTTTCTAAATGAGGCACCCTGGTTCTGCAGAATGGAGCTCCCCAAGACAAATCCCCTGTTGGCATAAAGTTATTATTATTGTAAGATACCTGGGGGGGGGTACATGACCCCTGTCTATCAGGGGTGAGGATTTAACAGCATCTTAGCACTTAATAGAATGGGTAAGAAAAAACAGGAGGGATATTACTCCTATAATTTAATGGGAATAAGTGAATTTGGGAAGAAAAGGAAATTTATTTCATCATGTCAGTTACTATCTTTTACATATCTATTTATAAACTAATATTCTAGTTGATACAGCTGTGATAAGACACACACACACACACACACACACACACACACGAAAGGTATATAAACAAATACAATTATTCTTAGGTAAGTATTGATAAATGTTAAGAGTTATAGTACATGGTAAATGATTGGGAGTGTCGCAGCTTAGAATATGAACGTCTACTAGAGGCTTGGTTCTCACAGGGGTGTTCTTGGGAGATACTGAATTTTCAATAGGCCAGGTGTAATCTAATGAATTGTGGTCATGGAGACTGTTGTGCTTGAAAGGGATATTGGAATTCTGTCCTTTTGCAAAAAGCAAAAAAAAAAAAAAATTTTTTTTTTTTCCGTTTCCAGCTGTCATGGGTAGAGAAGATTTTTTGGCCATGTGCTGTCATTGTGATATGCTGTTGCCTTGTCACTGACCCAGGTTAATAAGACCAAATGATCATGGGTTGAATCCCCTGAAACTGTAAATCAATGTTTCAAGTGTTTCTTTCAGTAACAGGAAGTTGACCAGCATCAGAAGTTTGGTGATGTCTCTTCTCATTATTGTCCAAGGGAGTTTCTTCTGGAAGGGGATATTTTCAGATAGACAGTTAATTCACTGGCCAGGTGGTCTCTCTGGTCACTTTTCTTACACCAAATGACTCAGAAGTGAATGAGCAACTCTGTTATCAAGGTGACCAGGCACAGTCTTGACTATGGCATTATTTCCATTCTCTTAGGGATATGATTGGTTGAAGGAAACAAATAGCTGATGGGAGTAACTAGACATGTGGATGAACTATCAGAGACGAGGAAAAGGACTGGATCCAGTTCCTAGGAAGCCTTCCAGGTCTGAGTTCCTAACCCCCTCTTCTGTCTACTTAGTGTGCTTTCCTTGACACCTGATCGCTCTAGGGAAGCCCTTCATGCTCAAGACAGAGATGAGACACGATTCTAAACACTGACTTTCATCAGAAAGATTTCTTGAAATTCCCCTTCCAAGCCTTATATAAGGCTCATGGGAAACTATCATGTCTCATTATATCTATGTTCTAAGGGAAACTGAGAGGAGGGGAATCCACTTTCAGAGCCTCCATAAGGCAGAGAGACAAGGAAGGTGGTGTAGGGTCAGACATTCAGGTCTCAAGTGTATAATGAAATCCACTCACACTTTAAAATTAGTGTGAGTGAACCCAAGTGAAACTTTGGTTGATTCTTATCAATGCAAATGATCATCAGCTTCAATTATCTTAAAGCAAGATTCACAGAAATAATTCTCTAATAAGATGGGCAGGGTTGATTAATTTCACGTCGTTGGTGTTCGAGTCATTTTGGCTCAGGACAGTGCCTCATAAAGTTGTCATGTCCCAAGGAATGTTGTTTTAGAATGTGATATGTGAATTGATATAGAATATGTCAAAAGACATTATATAAATCAAAGAAAAAAGTGGAAAAAGAAAATTTTCCAGATCATTTGAGTTGGGTTACTTAGAAATTATTTTGGACACTTGAGTAAAGAGAATCTCTGGAGAGTAGCGAAGAGTTTTGAGAATGAACATATCACAAACATGCACCATCCGTGTTCAGAAAAAGTTAATTCCCACCAGGCTCTTTGTTTGAGACTTTAAAAACATTGTTTCTGTTTTAACCATAATGGACTTGGACATGATCTTTCAGAAAACTAACTAAAGTCACAGGTATCAGGAGGTATACCTGTGGGTCTATCTTTAGTCATATACTTGGTGGGGTAACATTATCTGTTGCAGGCTATTTGATCACAAAGTGAACCCCAAGATTGTGCTGTTTCCTGGAAAAACCTGTTTCTAGTTGCGGTGTGCTTCAACCCTAGCATACATACTTAATGCCTATTGTAAACAGCATTAAATAAAGTCATCAGGAGGTGTCAACAAGAGTGAATTTGCCAAGGAGTAAACATAGGAAAAAACATAAAGAGTAGGAGGAAGTCACAGGACAGATAGACACAGGAAATAGAGAGGAGGAACATTCAGTTTGAGAGTTTTTGAGACAGTTTGGAGAAGGACAATTTCCCTTATCCTTTTGGGAGAGCTGTGGAGGAAGGTCAGCTGAATGCTTTCTCTGTCTCTTTGTGCTAACAGGCTTTCACCTCAGCATCTGGCTCCCAAGTCTTCATTGGTACAATCAAACAATTGAGATTTTGTTTGTTTTTGCAAGAAATGTTTGACTTTTAAATTACATTTAGTTAGTGTGGTGTGTGTGTATGTGTGTGTGTGTGTGTGTGTGTGAGAGAGAGAGAGAGAGAGAGAGAGAGAGAGAGAGAGAGAGAGAGAGAGAACGTGTTCCTGTTATATGGCATATGTGTGGAGAGCAGAGCAGATCTTACTAAGTTGCTTCTCTCTGTCCTCCATGTGAACTGTACTCAGGTTATCAGGGATGGTACTCCGCATCTTTACCCATTGATCTATTTTACTAGCCCAAGCAATATTTGTTTAGGTGTCTTCAGAAACTCTATTGTGGCATATGACAGTCATGGGCAGTCAAGTCAGATTGACAGTAGTGTTTATGGGTATATTCTTGTGAACATTTAGATATCTCCCAGTTTGGAAAGACACATATTTCTTTTGAATGGCTGATGAGAATCAATCTCAGCCCATGCTACTTATAACTTTCCAGACAGTTCCAGTAATGCTCTTTTTAAAAGACATGGAGTGACCGTTTTTGAAAGACAATAAAAGCAAACTGTACAAATGATCATTTTTCTGGGCTTAAAATCTCCACTTGCCAGAGCTTTCTTAGAAGAAGCCTGTGTCTGTCTTTCATGCTGTTTGTTCACGGTGTCTATTCCCCTTATTTCTTCCCATATATGGGAGATCCTTTTTACACTTTTGAGTCTTAATATAAATAATATAAGAGCATGTCTGAAAGCCTAGCACCAGGCGCTTCTGGGTTGCATGTCTTCTTAAGTTTCAGGGCAGTTTGGCGGCTTTCTGCAGAGCCTTATCTCACAGGCCAAAAAGAAGAGCTGTTCACAATAGCAGCTTCTCTTCTCATCTGTGTGTGCACGCTGCGCAGGGAAAGTTCAGCCATCCTGCTTCAAATGGCATCTTTCAAAGGCATGGGAAAAAAAAGAGGGAGGGGAAGAAAAGGAAACAAATATTGAGCTATTACAAAGATTTTTTTTTAAAGCAAGACATGTTTATTAAGCAGACTTTATTCTCCCCAAACACTCAAAGACATCTGATTAAACCATGCCGGGGAAATTGACAAAGCTTTTCTTCTCCGCATCTGTTTAGGAAAGATAAAGTGTTTTCTTGGCCGATTTTTATCATCTCTTAGGCTCTATACTCAGGGAGAAACTGACAGTTTATCATATGAAACAGAAATACCAAACACACAGAATCCAGATCAGAAGCGAACTCCAGGATGTGAAGGCTACAGTTGGAGCTTTGTGGATTGTGGCTGCTGCGGCTGGCAATCAGAAGCACATATGATAATGGGGCTGATGCCAGGGACGAATCAGGGACATTGATTAAAAGCAGAGCATGGAGCAGAACTTTTCAGTATGTCTGGTCTCAAGGGGCTAGACCAGCTCCCCAGGCTTCCAGAAGGACATGCATGGCTTTGGTGTGCAGGGTCAAATGTGCTGTGTCCCTTTCAGCCTATCAGTTTGACAGAGATCACTGTCACCAGGGCTGGGACAAAAACACTCTGTCCCACTGTTCAGTCTTCATTTGTCAAACAGGCTATGCTTTCCCTGACCTGCAATAACATACAGGATTTATAAAGCTTCTCTCCCTCAGGGCTCAAGTAACTTCTGTACGTATAGTCTTTCAAATTTTCATAGATCTTTTTTAGACACTATAGAATAGATTAGGTTATTTGGGGGGGGGTGTTGAGTAAAGAAAACATGACAGATTGGAGTGCATTTTCCCTCATTGCTGATCTTCCTACAGGTGTCATTTCCAGTAAGCGACATATTCAGTTTCTCTGTGATTCACCTCCTTTTGTGCATCCTGTTTCTTTCACCATACACTCGCATTGCTATTTTCTTAGATTCATTTCAGTTGCTCTTCCTGATATTTAGAATTTTAGTCTCATTAGTTTGGTTTTGCTGAGCTTAAGGAATACCTGTACTACAACATCTAAATTACAAGGATCAAGCCATTGTGGAAATCTAAGGTCATCTCCCCAAATCAATGCCATTCAATTGCAGCTGCAAAATTCTTTTCCATGCAAGAAAAAACATATTCTCATGTTCCAGGGATTAGGACGAGGGCATCTTTGATGCTATTATTCTGTCTGATGTGAATCAAAAATCACAAATAAGGTCAAAATGAAAGCAAAGAAAGTTTTCTTTGAGTGCTGAATAGAGTTAGAAATTGGGAGGTGAAATTTAATATAGACACAGAAGGAGGGTTGTGATAATGTGAGAGAAGATGGATGTTTCTTTAACAAAAGTCAAAAGGGAAATATGTTGTTTGGCCTTCTTTTGGACACAGGCAAGGACTGAGTGATCCTATGGGGATAAACTAATGTGCATAAGAATTGGTAAAAATCTTATAAGCTCATTGAGATAGCCATACCAAATAGAAGGAACCAGAAAAAAAAATTCTGAGTGAGGTATCCCAGATGCAGAAAGACAAATACAGCATGCATTTGCTTCTATGTGGGATATTAGCTGTTAAGCCAATGAATACCAAACTACAATCTGTAGAATCACAGAAGGTATGTACAGAGTAAGGGACTAGGGGAGGCAGATAGCTATTACAAGGAAAGGGAACTAGAATAGATAATTGTTGATGGATGGGGTTGGCGTAGAAATGGAAGTTCAAGTTGGGAGGGGAAGATGAGGAGAATATGTGGGGACAAACAGCTAAAATCAAGGGCCATTTGAGGCGTAGTGTGGAAACCTAATACAGTTGAAGTCTCCTAAAAGTTTTTCATATACATATATGAAAGCAATCTAAATGAAATTATCAAATAATGAGGGAGACAGAGTTCCAGTTGGCCAAGTCTTGTCACCAAATTGTGGGGAGCCGCCCGAGTCGCACCCACATTCGCCATTACAAGATGGCACCTACATCCGGCCGAGGACAAGTTGTAAACAGGCTAGTGTGCATGTACCTGGTAATTTTCCACCTCAGAGTCTCAGCCTCTCTCGTGGCGGCATCTGGCCTGATGTGCGGGAGCCAATGGGGAAGCTCCGTGTCCCAGGCAAGCGCTGTGACCTATATAAAGGACGGGCGTTCTGTTGTTCGGGGTCTCCATTCTTGGCAAGCTTATGCTCTCCCTCTCAAGATGTATTAAAGCTTTACTGCAGAAGGATCCTTTGTGTGCTGCGTCGTTCTTGCTGGCGAGACGGTAGCGCGGGACACCAAATGAAGCTTCCAGTCTCTGGATTGAGTTATATGTAATTGAAGTTTTGGCCAAAAGAGTCCCATGGGAATTCTCAAATAAATCAGGTTATTGCCAGGCTTCGAGGTTTCTCTTTACAAACTGACAGCAAGGCCCTATCACTGAAGACAACACCCACACAACTTACCGAATGTGAAGATGTAGAGTTGGTACCTACATAAATCCTTCTAGTGTCTTTGGTATAGGAAGATATTCTGTATTCTACCAAAAGGGAAACAGAGACACCAAACTAGCTGCAAATCATTAGATCTACAATGGTGTCCTGCTTGCAAGATATACTAGGGTAATGGTGACTCAAAGCTTGTATAAGTAACCAACCAATAATTCCACAAGATGGAAGTTATACCCAGCACTGCTTGGATGACCAAGAACTAGAGACTAGATAGCCCAGAGACCTAGGGTAAAACTAAATACTAGTGGTCTAAAAAAAGAAAAACAAAAACAAAAATGCAGTGATAAAATGATTATATATATATTATATATATTATATTATATATATTATATATTATATATATTATACATATATATATATGCCAACATTTAAAAAATATAATAGAACACATTATATAAAAGGTTTTTTACTGGTGCCATTTTGTTACATTTTTTTGATACGTTATTTAGATTTCAAATGTTTCCCCCTTTCCAGATCTCCCCTTTGGAACCTCCCTATTCCCTCCCCCTCCCCTGCCTCTATCGGGGTATTCCCCTACCCACCCACCCACCCACTCTCGTCTTCCTTCCTTGGCATTCTCCTATGCTGGGGCATCTAACACCCTCAGGCCCAAGGACCTCTCCTCCCCCTAATGGCTAACAAGACCCTCCTCTGCCACAAATGATTTTTAATGAGTCATCCTGCTATGTTCATAGGTCAGTGCCTTGCTCAGCAATAATCAGAGAAGGTTACTCGTATATAGATGGGAGCAAATATGAGACACACAGCCAAACATTACATAAAGAATAAGAGACCTTAGAACATTCTGCTCTAAATGATATGTCTCCATCAAATCCTTCCCCTCAGAACTCAGGACATCCATGGAAGAGGAGGCAGAAAGAGTGTAAGAGCCAGAAGAGATGGAAGACACCAGGAAAACAAGGTCCTTTAAACCAACACAACCAAAGCTTGTATGAACTCACAAACACTAAAGTCACATTCACAGGACCTACGCAGGTCTACACCAGGTCATCTGTGTGTATATTATGGCTTCCAGTTTAGCATTTTTATTGGATTTTAAGTGTATGAATGAGTAGGTTTCCGATGCTTGTATCTTCTCTTCAGCTCCTTTGTTTTTGTTAGTTTGTCCTGCCCAGCTTTTGACATATTTTATTAGTATAGCTTTTGACATATTTTATTAGTATCTCAAGAAGCCTGCTGTTTTCTAATGAGAGACAGAAAGAGAGTGGATTTGGATGGGTGGGCAGGTGGAGAGGAACTGGTAGGAGAAGAAGGAGGGGAAGCCATAATTAGAATATATTATGTGAGAAAATAATTTATTTTCAAATAAAGGACAAAATAAAAATAAAAATGAAAGAATGATCCATGCCAAGGGCAGAGTAGCCACTGGAAATATCATAGTCTCAAGAAGTATTGACAAATACGGATGTTGTGTAAGTTTGATCTCTTTGCTCAAAGTCCATGCAGTAACTGCTACCAAGTTATCTCTAAGGCTTAGAGAGTGAGATTTGCTTTGTTCTTTGACTATTCAGCCATTTTGGCTTTGTTTGTTGGTTGGTTAGTTGGTTTGTGTGCATGTGTGGTTGGTTAGTTGGTTT
>JADRCH010000255.1:1952368-2026777 GCA_019843965.1 Rhynchomys soricoides
TGGTTTGTGTGCATGTGTGGTTGGTTAGTTGGTTTGTGTGCATGTGTAGCTCACAGTCCCTGTAGTAACTCCAGTTCCACATTATCTAACACTCTTCTTCTGGTCTTAGCAAAAAACACACACACACACACACACACACACACATACACACACACACACACACAGATAGACAGACAGACAGAGAGAAAGAGAGAGAGAGAGAGAGAGAGAGACATATAAATAAGTATGAAATAAATCTTAAAAAAAATCCACAGATAAACTTTAGACATTTTAATTTAAAAGTTTAGAATTATAGTTTACATTAACAAATCAGATCAGGGTTTTAGGTACAGATGCTTCCTGGTCAGGTTTCAATAGGCACCATGATGTGCTGTGTCTTTTACATGACTTCAGGCCTTAGCCTTGCCGTGGTAGCTGGAAGCTCAAGTGTCAATCAGTACAGCTGAATTCCGGCTGTACTCCACTCAGGTATATAAGATCTGCCTGGCTTAGGTAGGTTATTTGGCTTTGTATATCCTGTGGGGCAGCAGTTCTGGGGTGAATGATGTTATGGTTTGAATAAAAACTCACAAAATTAAAAACTTTATCTGTCCATCTCATGAAGCCATAGCTGAACTATTATTAGGAGTTGGTGCTCAGTTGGAGGAAAGTTCCCACTGTGGTATAAATCTGAAGGACATTGCTTGTCCCTGGACCTTTCCTCTCTATCTCCTTAGGTGTCATGAGGGAAGCTGTTCAGATACATTACCCCCTTCTGCCATTTGCTTTTCCTCTCCTCTGGTCCAAGGCAATACAGCTGACCAAAGATCAATGGCTCTTAGCCATAATCCAAAATAAACATTCCTTTTCAACTGTTTCATATGAGGTATTTTTGTCACAGGGATGAAAATCAACCAATACTCATGTGAAGGAGTTATGACATGGAATTGCCCGGTCAGATTTGAACAGTATATCACCGTGGGCATTACATTGAAACCATAGGAAACAGAGGTGGAGAGAAGAGGCTTGGGAGATTTGTTCAATAATTCAAAAAGTCTATCCAAATAGCCTCAGTCATTTCCAGGTTCTTGAGAATGGGAGATTTGAATCTCTGTGGAATGAGTCTCAGGCAATAATGCAGGTCCAAGCAGAAGTTGTGCTCTGAGACAGCTTGCAGTTTCCCTGAGACAACTTGTAATTTCTCTCTGTCTCTCTGTCTCTATCTCTCTCTGTCTGTCTCTCTGTCTCTGTCTCTCTGTCTCTCTTTGTCTCTATCTCTTTCTGTCTCTTTCTGTCTCTCTCTCTCTCTCCCTTCTGCCTCAGGTTTTTCTCTCATTCATTCTATCTCTCTCATGTGTTCTCTCCATCTCTGAGTCCACCTCAGTCTTTTATTAGTTACACACTTCCTTGTTACACAATAATACAAAATCAAAAGACTTTTTATTATTTTTCTCAAGCCCATTATTTTTCCTGAAAAGAAAAAAAAAAAACCAAAAGCCATGTAACCATGTCACCAGCACAATGCACACAGAAGAGCACACAGTTCAATGTCTGCTAAAGCAATTTATACATTAACTTTTACCTTTCAGAAAAACCACCAAATCATAGGTCGTCTGGGCAAACACTTGCAGTTCCAGTATTAGCCTGAGAACAGAAAGGTGTAAAATAGGTCAGGGTAATATTAACATTTTTAACTTGTCTTAAATTTGCAAAATCTCTTCCTCCAGTTTATCGAGCTCATCTGAACATCTATTTCTACAGTGCTTTTCCATCTGCAATATTAATTCCTCTTGCAGCTTCCCCCAGGGTTCCTTCACAAGCCCGAATTCTACCTCTTAGAACTTCTGCCTTAACTTCCTCAGGCAGGTAGTGCCAGGGGTCAGATCAGTGTGTTTCAGTCTTTTTGGGAAGGTCAGTTCACTAATCCTATGGGCTTCTTGTGAGGTCCAAACGCATCTCTCCATCTCGTATCTTCTTTTAATTATATATCTTCCAATTGCCTCCAATAGTATTTCCGGATCAAACTTTCTATTATTAGAGATCTCCTCTCATGGGGACTCTCACCATTGGTCACTAATCCAGTAGATGCAGCCATTTCTTTCTGTCTTGTCCCTTGTATTTTCTATAGACATCCCTGTCCTTAGTGACTCTGGCCCAGTGTTCTTTTTCCTTGGGGTCTTCAATTCTCTTAGCTACTAAAACTTCAGGTTTCTCAAAACCATTTTCTGCTCCAAATACTTCCTGGTAAAACTTCATCATCATGGCTAAAATTTCCCAGAGAACAATTGAGACAGTCAGCCACCACCTCCAGAACACCTTGTCCTGTTATGCCTGGGTTCACTGCTTGAATGGCCAGGGCTAGAGCAGTTTGTTCCTAGTAGACATCAGAGTCATTTCCTTCTCTAGTAATGCCCCGAATCCCTTTTCCAGAAATTATTACCAAAATTATATTTGAGGACAAATATAGTACAGAAAAAGACAAAACAGACAAGTATACAGGAAAGAGCAATGCCGTCTGTACACCAGGAAGCCAGAGATACATTATTCAGGTTGACGGTGCTCCCACAGCCAAAACTGTCACGCAGACACGTTTGTTAACCATGTCGCCTGATGGTGAGTGTATGTTCTTCTGTTAGAATGCATTAAGCCAAATAACTTACATAGGACAGAAACTTATTTGATACACAACTCTTACTGTTTAGAAGTTCAAGATTTGGCCTCCAACTAGTGAGGGCCTTCTCTCTCTAGGGTGTAGACTCCTCTCTCTGGAATCATAACACGTGGAACGTGTGATACACAGAGAGGAGACATGCTTTTAATACTCTACACACTCTCTATGGAATATTATCTGCACACAAGTGTCATCAATTATTGTTCATAATGACAGAGGACCTTGAACTAAATGTGTCCAGAGGAGCTCAATCGACTGGAGGATTTCAAAGTAATAGAAGGTGATCCAAAATTTGTGTTTTAGTTAGTTGGTTTCATCTGTGAAGGAAAGATTGTCGATCAACCTTCAAAGGGTTGGTGTTTAATTAGAAATGCACACAGTCATTTTTTCATAAAGTAAAGTATGCAGACCAAGCTGAAAAGAATTTGTCCATAATACCAGGGATGGCAGAAGAGAAAAAACATTTTTGGGTAAGAATAAATGAGGCAGAGGGATTCTTGATGAAATAATTGTCTCAGGAAAAGTCATTTTTAAGAAATCTATATTAGGAAAATAGGACTTTTAGAGATTATTCCAAATCATCATGCACTTCTTGATTATCCATTAAATCTGTCCTTATGCCGGGCAGTGGTGGCTCATGCCTTTAATCCCAGCGCTTGGGAGGCAGAGACAGGCGGATTTCTGAGTTCGAGGCCAGCCTGGTCTATAGAGTGAGTTCCAGGACAGCCAGGGCTACACAGAGAAACCCTGTTTTGAAAAACAAAAAACAAAAAACAAAAACAAAAACAAAAAACAAAAAACAAAAAAAACCTGTCCTTATTGTCCCTCTTAGAAGCAGGAAAAGTGGTTTATTCAATAGTATTCGCTTTGTGAATTTCCTGGAGGTGATATTGTTACAGAATATAATCTGAAGGGTGTCTCCAAGGATAATGTTACACTTGCTAATTACTGCAAAGGCATTTTTATCCCTGTAATGAGTGTGCACGAAGGTTGTCTTATCACCATTAGAGTCGATTCAGAGCATGTGAATAATGCTTGTTCATTATTTTCTACATTCATCCCAAGTATATTATAGGAATAGACAGTGGACTTTAGAAAACCCAAGTGTCCTCAGAGGTCTTTCCCAACTCCAACACGGGCAATAAAACTAAGAACGAGAATAGAAACAAGAAGAGCAAGGCTGGCAATTTATAGCAGTGTAAAGAGGGTATCAAGCCTCTGGCACGTTGCCAGGTTCATGTTGCTTTATTGAACAAGGAGCTGAATTGGAAATGCCTTGTCAGCACAGGTTGGTTACAAACAGGCATTCCAAAGGGGTAGCCTCGGGGAAGCCTTAGATTAGGCTTCTCGAATCATCCTATAAAATACTCATGCTGATGGGGTAGAGGACGAAAAGAGCAAGTCAGTACAGCAGGGTTCAGGAAAGAACAACAGCATGGCTGGGCTGAGGGTAAAACGAAATGTATTGAGAGGCATGAGGTCTTGGGGAAGAAAGGGTACAGGTAGAAGCTAGGCTGGACTAACATGAGAGCAGGAAAGGGAAATGAGGGAACAGGAAGAGTAGAGAGAAGGAGCATTTGTATGAGTTGTTACCTTGTTTTTAAATCTTTGATAATTTGATAATATACCAAATTGTGGCATTTTCTCTCTCTTAACTCTTCTGCATCACCTCTCTTCTTGCTAAAACCCTTTTTTTCTCCAACAAGTCCCCATTCCACTTTGATGTCTTGATTTTGACTTTGGAGTCACTAACTTTAATTATGATTACTTGTATGAGCATGAGCTTGCAAGTGCGCATGCGTGAGTGTGTGTGTGTGTGTGTGTGTGTGTGTGTGTGTGTGTGTACCTGTGCATATGTGTGTGTGTTTACTAGATAAGATCAGATAGAAGAAACAGAAAAGGGAACAGAATCACAGGATGGAGGGGCTGGACCAACACATAAAATTGTTGAGGCTAGACTGGAAAGCAGGCATCCAACCAGCATATTGTGACAACATGAGATTGACTGAGCTTGGGGTGCGTGTGGTAGAAGGAAAGATTTTGCTGAATTCCTTGGGAGGTATCCTGGGTCATCAGTCTGGATGAAAATAGGCCTGGGCTGACAGTAGTGGGGATCAGATGCAAACTGGCTGGACCATTGAGGTTATTTCAAGGTCAGCCTAATAGAGCTTGGCAAACTGGGGTTCAGGAAACAATGGGAGTCCACTGGGAATAGAAAATGAACTAGGTTCTTTTGGTAATAATGGAGACAACTGATGCATATTGTGTGTGTAAAAATCTTTAACAGATAAGACAGGGGAAGAAAGAGATTTGAGAGAAACCAGAGCAAATGTCAGGGTTTTACATGTTAATGGAAAGTCCTGCTACCTTAAAACAATCAGAATATATAAACAGAACTGATAATTAAGGGCTGTAACTTCCAATCCCAGATATAATGAGTGGAGTCTGAGATGCTTGTGGAGATGAAGGTATAAATAAAAAGTAGAAAAAATAAACTATGAAGTGAGTTCATTCCTTTTCTGGTCACTCTTTGCCTTTGACCTCAGTCTCCCTTGGCTTGTGGGATTGATTAGTTTCCTTTCATATGTTCAGCCATCCTTGATATAAATCTGTGTATGGTTGCATCCAGTTTCTTTGTTTTTTTCTTCCATACTTTCTTTCTTTTTATATACGGGCTTATTTTATACACATAAATCTGGGTCTTAATAAGTGAGAATTTGTTTTCTGCCAATATGATTAAGGCAGGTGCTTAGAAAGTATCACCTTTATTTCATGCTCTAAGATGAGACGACTCTCTGGGAAGCTGTCTGGGGTGGGTGGCCTCTTCTGACTTTACTCTCTGCTTCTCTGGTCTGTCCGACCAGTAGCTTTGCCATGGCCAAGGTTGAATACTCTAGACACCAGCCAGAGTCTCTTCTTTGGCCTCAACCCAAGACTAGAAGCTTTCTGGAACCTCAGTTCCTCAGAGGTTGTTCTGCCCTGCCAGACTATCATCTCTGCAAGCCCCCATTCTTTTCTGCTTCTCGCATCATCCTTGCCATATTTAGTGACATGTCAACCAATCAATTCTCCTTAAAGTTTGTCATCTTAAAATCAAACATCTACATATCATCTCCCCTATGGTTTAATTTTTTTTCTTGATAGCTAAAAGGAGATATAATTATGATCGATACAATAGGCATCCTTGACATACAGGTTGTCTTACGCCTGAATCAAGCAAAAGCAAAGAGCTACCACACAAGTTGCTTTGGCTGCATTTCCCAGACACATGTTCTTGGTGTACTCAAGGGTCTTTGTTAAAATTCTTCTTCTAGATGGACCCAAAGTTTTCAGTTTGACTAAAATTCTCCATGATGTTGAAGGCTGACTTAGGGTATGAAAGGTACCAGCTCAATTGAGCATAGGGACCTTCTGGGAATTTGGTTAACCCTCTTTATTCCAGAGAATCCATCCTGAAGGTGAGAATGGGACTCACCTTGGGGGCCAGGATATGCTTCACGGCCAACCCTTTAGAAAATGCTAGCATAGATCTTAATTGTGCTCTGCTTCCACTTGTTTTCCTAAGGGAAACTCATGACCAATAGTCTGGCAGGGTTGACTTATTTCCAGATATCCACATTAAATGTCTTAAGCAACTAATTTATCATCTAGAGAGAAAGTGAGAGGTTTAAATGGAAAATATTTTTCATAGAATAAAAAAGCTTCTCGAAAATATAACCTTTCTCTTCTGGCCACTGGGTTAAGCAAAAATGGGGATGGAATGAAGTATTATTTTCTATTCTTGCCAGCCCCCAGAGTTCCAAATCCCCCAGTGTCTGAAAAATGTCATCTAAATGACTTTTAAAAAAGTTCTCCTCAGCTGGTAGCTTGAGATTTAGCTCAGACTGATTTTTACAGCTAAATTATAAAACCCTGACAATGGGGCTTTAATAACAGCGGTGCAGACAGCTCGAAGCAGAGGCTCTTTGAATAGCCATCGTTGGGACTGTGATCTTGCCGAGAAGGCCCAATCAGTTGGAACTGAGAGTTGCAGAGGAGCCGTGATCAGGGAGATATTAGACCCAATTTCATTGTAAGAAATCCTTCATTTATGCAGCTTTTTTATAGGACAGAGTCCTGAAACTTGCAAATATCAAAAGGGTTCAATATCTTACAGCAGAGGTATTTAAAGAAAATTGGCCCCCGAATCACTGGGCTCTTGTCAGATGCTCTCATTCAGTTCATACAAGGCTGAAGGAGAAGCTATTTTTAAAACTGGCTTAAAAAAAAGATAGCATTGTGTTTCATCATCATCAGGTGAGTATCTCTCTCTTTGTGTGTGTTTGTGTGTGTGTGTGTGTGTGTGTGTGTGTGTGTAAAAAACTGTATAACAGTGTATAAAAGCCAGGGTGGCCTAGAACTCAGTGTGTAGTCAACACTTCCCTTGAAATAATAGACATTCTCGTACCTCAGCCTACCGAGTGCTGTGTCTGGCCATCATTCATTGCTTGTGTAATTCTTAAAGGTGTAGAAACTTAAATTAAACTCAGGCTGGCTCTTCATTGTGAGGTTCACAGACATATTTCTCATCTTACTTAGTGACTATCATGCAAAGAAAATTAGGAACAAAGATCTTGTAGAGCATGCACATTCTCCTTAAATGCCTGTATGTTCTTGGGGAAGTGAGTAACACTGCAAAATGCTGAGGAATGAAGAATAACTGAGTGATAGAGGTAAGAGCTGAGGGAGTTCAAACAACATTCTTTCTAATCACAGTTGTCAACAAGGAATAGACTGCATCTTCTCGCCTGGTCCTTCCTCTAGGCAGGCAGACTACATTTTTGGGGGGTGGGTGGATATAGTTCCTATTCTGTGACAAAGATAAGCCTGGAATCTTGCAGACCCAGTCTCTAAATGGTGATAAGGTAAACAATGTAGCTTCTAGGCATGGTGCTTTCTCTTTGACCAGAAGCAGACTGTATCTTCCAGGAATAATCCCTAATTTGGGGCAAGTTGCAGAATAGATCATCTGACATGGTTCTAGCTCTGAAGCAAGGATCAAATTGCATCTTCCAAACATGACCTCTATGCTGAGTTAAGGTGTACCTGGAATCTTCCAGTACAGTCCTCCTCTGTGGCAAGGAGCACACAGCATCTTCCATGCACTGGTCTCTCCTCTGGGCTGTATAGAGGTCCATTTCCTTTGCCCTTATGACCATTGATAAGCTTTTATTTCTTTTTTTAAAAAAAGATTTATTTATTTACTGTATGTAAGTACACTGTAACTGTCTTCAGACACCCCAGAAGAGGGCATCAGATCTCATTACAAATGGTTGTGAGCTAGCTGGGTAGTGGTGGCACACGCCTTTAATCCCAGCACTCTGGAAGCAGAGGCAGGTGGGTTTGTGAGTTCGAGGCCAGACTGGTCTACAGAGTGAGTTCCAGGACAGCCAGGTTTACACAGAGAAACCCTGTCTTGAAAAAAAGCAAAAAACCAAAAACACAAAAAGCCAAAAAAAAAAAAAAACAAAAAACAAAAAACAAATGGTTGTGAGTCATCATGTGGTTGCTGGAATTTGAACTCGTGACTTTCAGGAAAGCAGTCGGTGATCTTAACTACTGAGCCATCTCTCCAGCCCCCATTGATAGACTTTTCTCACCAAGTCCTGCTGTAGAGTTAAAGGTGATCTGAGCTTATTGACAACAGGGACTTTGTAACTCCCAAACTTCAGCCCTACCTCAGTACATAGTGTAGTACTCAACGAGCTATCTGTAGAACTAAATGAAATTACACCTAGTACACCAGCAATTCCAGCATTCTATGAATCAAGAGGACTCTAGCTGTTCTTTATTTTCAAAACTACCTAGAAATCTCCATTCACATCATTGGACTGCTCTAAAATTTAAATTCCCAATGGTTCCTGTGAATGGCATGGCTGGAGCCTGGGAGGAGAGAATGGAGCAGGTTACACTGTGGTCTGTAGGTGTCAGATTGTCCAAGGGAAACCTCATGGGAGATGGGAAAGGGCCATTCTGGAAAGGCTTTGAAACAAACACACTGATGCTGTTTCTTTTTCTTATCTCCCTCCCTCCCTCCCTCCCTCCCTCCCTTCCTCCCTCCCTTCCTCCCTTCCTCCTCCTCCTCCTCTTCCTCCTCCTCCTCCTCTTCTTCTTCTTCTACTTTTGTTTTATGAGACAGAACTCATGTAGCCCAGGGTAGCATCAAATTTGTTATTGTTATGTAGTCAAGTCTAGACTTGAACTTCAGAACTTCCTGCCTCCATGTGCTAACATATCTTGTTTGTGCAGTGCTGGAGATCAAACCCAGGACACTGCAGACTAGTTAAGTGCTCTTCTAATGAAGCTATGCTCCCATACCCTCTTTCGTTTCCTTGTCTGCAGTCCTGGGATTTATCTCTAAATCTTACACATCCTAGAGAAGGACTCTACCACTGAGCTGTAGTCCATATTCTTTAATTTTTTTTCCTTTGGAGAAAAGGTCTTGCTATGTAACCTAACTTGGCCTTGAATGTTCTCTATAGACCAGGTAGATCTTGAACTTGTGATCCTTCTGTCTCAACCTTGTAGTGGCTAGGAATACAAACTCAAGTTACAAAGCCTGACTGCAGTGTTCTCTTCATGGGTTTAATTATGTGGATAATGAATGATTCTCAATTAATAGTAGCACAGAAAGACTTATGAAAAAGTTTGGAGAAACTGAGGTTTACACTTTAGGAAGAATGCAGAATTTATCTGTTTCTTTCCTGAAAAGCCCATCATGAAGGAAAATTACAGAGTCGGTTCTATGAGCTTTGAGATCCTCAGAGTGAGACATGTATCTGAGAATCCCTGGCCCCCTCGAATTGATTCCATTACTGAAGAAACAGCTGAAAGAAAGGAGTCCAGGACATGGGTTATATTTTCTGAAGGGGCTTTCAAAAGGCATTTGATAAAGTATCAGAGAGAAGCCTCACATGAAAGTGAGGATTTATGAATTAAAGAAAAAAAGAAGGCACTTGAAAATGAGGTGGAGTGGAGAGCCAGGAGCATGATTAGTTACCCTGACAGACAGTTGAAAATAGAACCTAGCATGGCTGCTTTAGGGAGCTGTCCCTCAGAAGCAGTGGCTGCTGGCTCTGCACTCTCTCATAAGTCATGAGGAAGGAGCCAACACTTTTTGCCTGAGAGTTTTGATTTATCCAGAATCCAACTTGCAAGCTGGGGTCATGGGGATTAGGCGGTCCTACAGCTCCATGATCTGGATGAACTCAGCATGTAGAGCTACCCAAGGTTCTCCCACTGATGGTTTGTTGGCTGGTAGCTTTGGTCCCCTGTCTGTTGACTTTTGCAATTTGTAGAGACAGATGGGCAGGTGTAATCAGTGTTCTGTATATCTAGAAATATTTAACTCTTACAACAGGGCATCTTCTTAAGCACATAGCTGCACAGGGTATATTGTCAGAATTTAAAGTATGAGCAGGTTTCATGTAGAATAGGTATATATCACTTCTTGGTCAACTTCTGTAGTGCCAGGGTTATGACCTTGCCTGGAGCGTGACCTAGTAAGTAATCATTATTTTAAAATTTATTTATTTATTCACTTTATAGCCTGATCACAGCTCCACACTCCTCCCAGTCCCACCTTCACAGCCCCTCCCCCATTCCCTCATCCCCTTTTCCTCAGAGAAGGGGAAGCCCCTCCTTGGGTACCAATCCACCCTGGTCACAAGTCACAGTGGGACTAAGTGCATCTTTTCCTGGAATAGGCAGCCCAGCTAGGGTAAAAGGATCTAAAGGCAGGCAACAGACGCAGACACAGCCCCCACTCCAATTGGTAGGGGACCTGCATGAAGAACAAGTTGCACCTCTGCTACATCTGTGTAGGGGGCCTAGTTCCAGTACAGGCATGCTCTTTGGCTGGGGGTTCAGTCTCTGTGAGCCCCCATGGACCCAGGTTAGTTTACTCTGTAGGTCTTATTGTGTTATCCCTGATTCCTCCAGATCTCTTAATCTTCTCCCATCCTCAGTCTTCAGTAAGACTCCCTGAGCTCCACCTGATGTTTGGCTGTGGGTCTCTGTATCTATCTCTATATGCTGCTGGATGACGTCTCTCAGATGACAGTTGTGCTAGGCTCCTGTCTAAAATTGTATCAGAGTATCATTAATAATGTCAGAGGTTGGCTATCTCCTATGGGGTTGGTCTCAACTTGGACCAGTCATTGATTGGCCATTCTCTGGATCTTTATCCCTGAACTTCTTGTAGGTAGGAGAAATTTTGGGCTGAATGTTTTGTGGGTCGGTTTGTGTCTCCCTGCTTCCATTGGAAGTCCAGTCTGGTTATAGGAGATGGCTTTTTAGGCTCCATATTCCACCATTGGTAGAGGTCTCAGTTAGGGTCATTCCCATAGACTCCCGGAAGCATCCCCCATTCTAGAGATTCCCATCCCCCACTGATTTCTTTTCTCTCTCCCAGACTTCCCCTTTTGCTCACTGCTGATCCTCACCCCTGCTTCCCTCCACACATTTCTTCCACCCAGTTTTTCCCTCCACCTACTTCAGGTGTCTATTTTACTTCCCCTTCCGAGTGAGATTGAAGCATCTTCTCTTTGTCCTTCCTTGTAACTTTGGGTCTGAAGATTGTAGCATGGTTATCTTATGGCTAATATCCACTTATAAGTGGGTATATACCATGTGAATCTTTTTAGGTCTGGGTTACCTCACTTAGGGATAATACTTTCTAGTTCCATTCATTTGCTTGCAAACGATGCCCTCATTTTTAATAGCTGAATAGTGTTCCGTTATGTAGATGCACCACATTTTCTTTGTCCATTCTTCAGTTGAAAGATAGCTAGGTTGTTTCAAGTTTCTGGCTATTATTAATCAAGTTGCTGTGAACATAGTTGAATAAGTGTCCTTGTGGCATCATGAAGCATCTTTGTAGTATATCCCCATGAGTGATATAGCTTGGTCTTGAGTAGAAATATTCCCAATTTTTTACAAAATCACCAGATTGATTTCCAGAGTGATTGTACAAGTTTGCACTCCCACAAACAATGGAGGAGTGTTCCTCTTGCTCCACATCCTCACCAACATGTGCTGTCACTTGAGTTTTTGATCTTAGCCATTCTGATAGGTATAAGATAAAATCTCAGAGTCATTTTGTTTTGCATTTCCCTGATGACTAAGGACTTTGAACAAATCTTTAAGTGATTCTTGGCCATTAGAAATTCCTCTGTTGAGAGTTTTTTGTTTAACTCTGTACCCCATTTTTCAATTGGGTTATTTGGTTTGTTGGTGTTTAATTTCTCAAATTATTTATATATCTTGAGTATTAGCCCTCTGTCAGATATAGAGTTAGTGAAAATATTTTCCTAATCTGTAGGCTATTTGTTTGTCCAATTGCCTTGTGTCCTTTGTCTTACAGAAAATTTTGAGTTTCAGGAGATCCCATATATTAATTGTTGATCTTAGTGCCTGAGCTGTTGGTGTTCTATTCAGGAAATTGTCTCATGTACCTATGCATTCAAGGCTATTCCCCACTTTCTCTTCTATTAGATTTAGTGTATCTAGTTTTATATTTAGGTTGATGATCTACTTCAACTTGAGTGTTGTGAGGGTGATAAATATGGATTTATTTGCATTCTTCTACATGGAGACATCCAGTTAAACCAGCACCATTTGTTGAAGATGTTTTCTTTTTTCTATTGAATAGTTTCGGGTTCTTTGTCAAAAATCAAGTGTCTGTCAGGTGAGTAGGTTTATTTTGGGGTCTTCAATTCAATTTCACGACCAACCTGTCTGTTTTTATGCCAATACTCCCTCCTACACTTTTTAAAATGTATTTACTTTACAACCCAGTACAGCCTTTCCTTTCCTACCAGTATGCCCTCAGGCAAGTTCTCCCATACTCTACCTCCCCCTCCTCTGAGAAGGGGAAAGGCCCTTCTGGGTGTCACCTACCCACTAACCCTGGGTGCCACCTTTCATCTGAGGCCACACAAGGTGGTCCATTTTGGGGACAAGATCTACAGACAAGCAAGCAGCAGGCTCATGGACAGCCTCTGCTCCAGTTGTTGGGTGACCTGCATGAGAGCCAAGCTGCTTATCTGCTACATATGTGTAGGGGACCTAGGTCCAGCCTGTGCTTGCTCTTTGGTTGGTGATTCAGTCTCTGGGTATGCTGTGGTTTCATTTTTATTGAATTAAAGAAAGTCTTTAAGATTTTTTTTTATTTCCTTCCCTGACCCAGAGATCATTGAGTAGAGAGTTGTTCAGTTTCCATGAGTTTGTAGGATTTCTGTTTGTTTCTATTGTTGTTTAAGTCCAGCTTTAATCACCCATAGTGGAATGATAGGTTAGAAGCAGTTATTTCAATTTTCTTGTATCTGTTGAGACTTGTTTTATGACTAACTACCTGGTCAGTTTTAAAGAATTCTCCATAAGGGGCTGAGAGGAGGGTGTGTGTGTGTGTGTGTGTGTGTGTGTGTGTGTGTGTGTATTTGTGCATGGGTGAAATTTTCTATAGATATCTGTTAGGTCCATTTGATTCATAGTTCTGACTAATTTCTTCATTTCTCTGTTTAGTTTCTGTCTTGATAACCTGTCGATTGAAGAAAGCATGGCCTTAAAGTATCCACCAGTAATGTGTGGGCTTTGATATGAGATTTCAGCTTTAGTAATGCTTCTTTTAAGAATATGTGTGCCCTCACATTTGGGGCATAGACGTTCAGAATTGAGCTGTCATCTTGGTGGATATACTTCTTTGAATATAAAATGTGAGACATTAGAATTTACAGCTTTGTTATTTTTACTAACATGTATGAGTTGTATAAAAAAAATGGACTTCCTCATAGTGTTTTATTTCTTTGTCAACTCTCCACTAGGGAGTATAGGGCTCCAGCCATGTGTTCTTTGCCAGGTGTACCTTATCAGGTATGCATTATCTCCTGTGACATGGGCCTTAAATTCAGTCAGACACCAGTTGGTTAGCACTATCCCACTGGGGCCATCATTGTACACATGGGTATGTTTTGTGAGGCTGGTTGTTGTAGCTTTCAGGATTTACAACTGGGTAAGTCTGTTGATAAATTTTTTTCTTCAAGTAGCTTACATAACATCTCCTGGTACTATTCATTTTCATACATGTTTAAAATGTACTTGGGCCATAATCAGCCCTACCTTCTGTTCTGTCTCTGTGTCTCTGTGTCTATCTCTGTCTGTCTCTGTCTCTGTCTCTTTCTCTCTCCCCCTCCCTCTTTTTCTGGCTTGGTTCCCTCTTCCTTCCTCCAAATTATTCTATTTTTATTAACAGACACTGGTCTTGATTCCATATCTTCTTGTATAGCCTCAGTGACCTTAATGACTAATAGCCATCAGTCAGCATCAGGAAGGCACCATTACTCCCCTCCACAAGAAAACAAATACAAGGAATGTGGTCTCTAGTATCTAAGCGAAGATGATAAAGCAGCCACAAGGACAGACCCCTTGATCATTCAACTTACATGCTTTGACTTTACTGTAGTGCCAAAGCAATATACATTCAGGAAGGCTTATACTTGTAATTTTGAATGTTGACCTTTTCCTGAGTGAGCTAAACACAGTGCTATATTCACACAATGCTGGGAAGTTGCAGCAGCCTCTAGCTGATAGTCAGTTACATGAGGTAGACAACTAATAGCCTATAGTGAACCGTGTTTGCGAGCTACTCCATTGGGCTGGTTAGATATGTAATATTCATTTGAATTACAGTATACAGTTGGTTATAGACTTTTCAGGCTGTAACCCATCTGCAGGTTAAAGAGTGCATGTTCTCCAGATGCTGCCAGAGCACCTGTAACCCACCTGTATGTATTGGGTATTGCAACGTGGTGAGGGAAACTACTAAAATCCAGGCATTGCTGAGCACAGGCATGGCTTCCTCTCCCAGTGGGTTTCCTTTCTAACAATGTGTCATCTGCTCCTTCTGTCTCCTCCCAAATGTGTCTCCAGGAGGAGCTGGAAAGCTTGCTTCTATTTCTGCTTATAATTTGCAGATGGATTTTCCTATCATGCTATCAAGGTCTTTCCCCCAATGCTTGAACCCTGCATGGTACATAACTTCCACTCAACTCAGTTGCCCTTTTCAAAGGCTCTGTGAAACTTCACACTAGAAAATGAATGAAGAGGAAAACATGCTGTCATTCTGGCAGCTTCTCTGCTGGCTTTAACCAACCATTAGCTAGTACAATTTTATTTCTGGAAAAAAAAAAATGGAATGGGGACTGAGAAAATGAGGGTTAAAACACCATGGCCAAAAGCAACCTGGAGAGAGTTTATTTCAGTTTACATGTTGCAGTACATTCTGGAGAGAAGTCAGTGCAGGAACTCACACCAGAAACCAGAAGGCAGGACTGAAGCAAAGGCCATGGAAAAACAGTGGTCATTTGCTTGCTCCCTGTGGCTTGCTCAGCCTGCTTTCATATATGCCTCAGGACCATCTGTCCTTGGGTGACACCTCCCACAGTGGGCTGGATCTTCTCACTAATCATTTTACCTGGAGAATTGTCTTACAGACTTGCCACAGTGGTTTTCAGGCCAGGCTTGAGCTCTGGCTTCTGAGTTTTCTTAGTCTACAACACTGGACTGAACATTTTGTACACAGCCCACAAACTTTGTGTCATTTTCCCAGGGACTCATTGGGTCGTCCTTGTTCCTGGCACTGGCATTAAGATCTTCCCATTAGAAGACATTAAGTTCATGTCAGATTTGCACTTCTGTTCATTTTTCAATTCCAGAGAATTACCTCCTCCTGCGATTTCAGAAATTTCATTTTTTGCAATACAGTAGATATTACAGGTTCTTCCCTGAAGCTCAGCTTTGAGAATTTAAGAGAACATTACACTTTGCCTTCTGGTAGTTTTGTTTCTTTTTGGTAAATATGTTGAATTTGATATAATTTAGAAATTGGATTGGGTGATGAAGACGTGTGTACTTAGTTTTCTTAAAACCTCAAAGTATTCATCTTTCTTTAAAGTCCTAAGTAATGCTTTTTGAAGGAATACACTTGGAGGCATCAACACTTAAATGAAAATAATGCATTCTTTTCAAAATGAATGAATAATGTATGAAATATTACTTATTATAACAAATGAATGACATACAACAGGGCTAACTGACATTTAATGCTACCTTACCCATCCATAAACTATGGATAAAGTCAGCATTCAGCAGAGACTATCAGAACATTGTTATTATTTAAAATTTTAATAGTAAATTCATGTAGGTTCCCAAGTCCTTGTTCGGTTTTGGGGGGTCAGCCCAAAATTTACATGTTGTTTTTTTTTCTTTTAGGCCATGTTGGGTGATAAACCTAGGACCTTGTGCATGCTAAGTAAGCACCCTCCCCCCAGCCCTCTCTACTAATGTATAAACTTAATCCTCATATCTGGTTTTAATTTCCATTTTTTAAGGATCTTGAAGATCTTCAGTTCCAGAGAGAAGCCACTTATAATTAAAGTATCCTGAGGGCATCTGTCCTCTGAGACCAAACTCAGAACACTAAACTTTTGTCTCAGAAAGATGACTCTCTGCTACATCCTTTCTGAGGGCTTTGTTCTGCCACTCACTTTTAGATAAGGCTGAGAATCCTGGACATCTCCAATGACACAGAGATATGGCATCTCACTTTTTCATTCCCAGTTTCACATGATCAACTTTTAAATAAAAATTCAAATCCTATTTGTAATTATTTGTCTCTTAGAGAAAATCTTTTATTTTATTTTTGTGTATGAAAAATTTGGAAACACACACACACACACACACACACAAACACAGGCATGTTTCTGTTTATTTATGGGTATGCATGCTGGGAATCTGTGTGACTTCTTCTCTTCAAGGCCTCTTATTTCCTTGACTATGTTGAAGAGTCTAGAGAGGAGAGGAAGTGGAAATGCTTATCTTATCAGGCACAATCACCAAAATATACAAATTAAACGTCAGCCTCTGTGCAGAGATCTCTGTGACCTGCCTTAGGAAGCCAGTGCCCACCCTTAACTCATCAACAGCAGGAAGCACATCTGGTTGTTTTTCTCACAGGTCAGTTCCAAAAACAGAATTGCTGTACTTCCCACATAAGCCACATTTGATTTTTAAGGAGTTGGGTTTGCCTTTAAGATGTGCTTTTAGTTGATAAATCTGTGCATACAGTGGCTAGCTTTGGCCTTGGTCCCACTCTTCTTGTTAGGTGAGGTGAAGGTATTTCTGTAAGCCTTGCTGTCGTTATTCATTATGAATAGCCACAAAAATCTAGTATTTGCCTAACTCAGAGTCTGAAAATCCAAAGCAAGGTGAATAACAGACATGTTGAGTCAACTGATGTTTATTCTAGGTCATCTAGTACAGTCTTTCATTGTCCTTGGTTGTCCTGGCCTTTCTTTTCTCCTCAAGAGTCCAGCCTGTGACTCCATTCCATTTGCCAAGGAAAATATGTGGGCATTTCTGTGTGTGTGTGTGTGTGTGTGTGTGTGTGTGTGTAACTGTGTGTTGAGGCCCAGAGGAGGACATTGCATGTGTCCCACTCTATCACTTTCTGCCTTATACACCTGGAGACAGTCTCTTGTTAAAACCTGGAAGTAGCTACCTTGGTGTCCAGTGAGGCCAAAGACCCTCCTGTCTTTGCCTCTTATTGTACCAGTGTTATAGAAGTGTATATGGCCATGTTTTACTTTTTAAATGGGTGTTCCTAACCCAAGATTAGATTTTTATGCATGCTGAGCAAGTGCTCTTACTGGATCCTTCAAGAGAAATCTGCATATAGCCAAAGAAGGTCTATATTTGTAGCCCCTTACAAAAGTTGTGAGTTTGGCTGGAGTCTAGAAGAATGCTGGTTGTCATGGTATGCAACTTCCCAGTATCCAGGCCTAGGTTCCCTGGGCAGAGGTGGATCTGAGATCCTTGTGATGGGTCATACTGAAGGGTCTGTAGCAGGTGATTTAACTCAACTTACTGACACCTGACCAAGAAGCAAATCTCATGTCTATCGCTCCAGAGCAGAAACAATAATGCGGTTAGAACAGAGAAAGGCATTGGATAGCTTTCCCAGAGAGCTTGGCAGGTGGCAATGGGAAGCTCTTAGAACTCTGGGTCTTGAGCATTCAGGCCAGGTGAGGCTGCTTCTCAGGGGAGCTAAAGTCATCAGTGCTCTTCTGAGATGTTTCCCTTCCTGTGTGCCTGGCACATCTCTGTGGTTCCTTGCCCTGAAATGCTGGGGTGGGCTATGTGAATGTCATTCCAATCACAGTCATTTAGATGAACCACTTAAGATTGATGTCTAATTAGCATGCAGCTCAGAGACAATTATGGATATCATCAAACATGTGTCAGGGAATCTTTGTTGCTCATTTTATCTGATTAAGACACTAACTGCTACACTGTTAGTCACGTAGACGGGTAGACTGGCTTTTCTTAGTTTTTTGCCCCTTAGGATGGTGCTTTTCACATATGCCTTCTTTGGGTATCCTTAACTGATTACATAGGGTTTTTCCACAGTTAAAAGTTCTGACTTCTCTTTGTGGGGGAGGGGCCTCTCTATGATACTTCTGTTTCCCTTTGTCATGGTCTATAATTTACCAATCATAAGGCAATTGAACACATCTCTGAAGGCAGAATTAAAAAGCTCTTCTTTTCAGCTTTTCAGTACCTTATGAGTCTTTGCTAGTTACCTGGATCTCATATCATGTCCTAAATCTGTCCGACCACCTTATAGGAGAGACTGAAACCAAGACAAGCCACACCATGCTTTGATTAAGACTGCTTAGTTATGGATACTTCTTGTCACCTCTCTGAACACCACTCTCAGGTTAGGACCCCAAAGGTGGGTTTAGGAGTTGTTGGATCTCCTTGTCTTCCAAGGTGACCACATTGAATAAATATTTTCCTGCTTTTCAATATTATACATTAGCTTTTTGAGGATGGTGGTTGACTTTGGCTTACTGCCAGGAGAGCAGGCTCTGCCTTTAACTCTAATAGCTTTCTTCATGGCATTTTCAAAGAAATTTGCTTTTATCTTTTTATCTACCACCTTCATCCTCGTCCTCCTTCTTAACTAGTTGCCTGAATATAGACATTCTAATTTCATGTCACATATAAAACAGAGGACTCTTAGGTGCAAGGGAGATGTTTGGTTTATGTCGCACAGAAAGCATTCACAACTCTTACAGAAGTCCTTAAAATCCTGTAAAAAATACTATTAAAAATAGGTTGATCGGACAGCATTTTACTCTGATTAATATAATTTGATAAAATTAAAATTCTCATTAAACACAAG
The DNA here is from genome assembly GCA_019843965.1 of Rhynchomys soricoides. Classification (NCBI taxonomy): domain Eukaryota; kingdom Metazoa; phylum Chordata; class Mammalia; order Rodentia; family Muridae; genus Rhynchomys; species Rhynchomys soricoides. The sequence goes on from JADRCH010000255.1 coordinate 1,971,301, forward strand.
ATAAGAATTCTGGGCATCACCTTCAAGCCCTAAAAGAAGATGAAGAAAAGAAAAACATGGACATGTGGGTCATGTTTCAAAAATTAACATTTGAGCAGGGTGTGGTGGCCAGCAACTTGGAGGGGAAGAGGCAACATAATCTCTTGTGAGTTTGAGGACAGTTAGAGTGACTTCCAGGACAATCAGAGCTATATAGAGATACTCTGTCTTAAAAACTCTAAAATAAAAATTAGTATTATGGTAAAAAAAAATAGGTTGAGTTTGAGCCAGTGCACACATTATGTATGTAAGCTTTAGCTCGACAAGCAATCAAGCATAACTGATAAATAATAATCTTATAATACTTAACTCCAGTGTTACTGCGTTTTTACACAAGGTCTGGAAAATGACTCTTTTCTCCCCAGACTAGACTGCTGTTTGGCTGTGTCTCAGGCCCTTATGTGTATGTGTATGGTTGTGTGTGGCTGCCAGTGTCTGTGTGTGTGTGTGTATGTAAAAGTGTTTCCTGCTTTTGAACTCATACCTTTTCATAAGTGATTCAGCTTAAGAAGAGAGCTGCTGTTTTAATGTTAATTGCAGCCGCATTCTTTGTCTATCACTGTTGAAAGGTCACTTTGCAAGCATCAGTCAATTCTGAGCAAGGTTGTTGCTCCCTTGCAATCTTCAGCATGCAGAATACCAGTTCAAGAGGTTCCCCGTCTTTCTGTTTACACAGCTGGTGGCTTTCTGTGATCCCTCTGTCCTGCTGTGCTTCAGCTTTTAAAGTCAGGTTATTATACTGGGAAGGGTTCCTTGAAAATTGGTAGGGGAGACCAATGTTTTCGCCTTTTTCTCAGGACATGGCTTTGTATTCTAGTGTACTATAAATGATATCAGTGGTATCACAGAAAGTGCCTCAGGTCAGCCTTGCCTGGGCTTCTGTTTTGCCACACACCATGTTAGCAGTGGAGCCAGAAATGTGTGCAACAGCTTAAACTGGGATTGCTGATAGGTCTTTTATGTCCCACCTTTTACCACCCCAGGGCTAATGTGAGCTATGTAGTCAGGGAGCTTCCTCACTCAGCGTGTCAGGCCACTGACTGGCTCATATTTTTGTGGGGATGGGTAGGTTTTATTTAATTATTAGTGAGAGATTCTTTAAATTATTTTTAATTTTTGAAATTGTTTCCCCGCTTCTTTCTCTTTCTCCAGCCTTTCGCATTCACAGACCATCTTGATTGCTCTCAAATTCATGGCTTCTATTTTTTAATTGTTTCACACACACACACACACACCCCTAAATACGACCTGTTCAGTCCCTAGAAACTTACTTGAGTCCATATAAAGTTACTCGTAAGTATATGTAATATATGATCCTGGGATGACCACATGATATTAGATAATTAGGCTTCACACCTCATCAATGAAATGTCTCCAGGCAACAGATCCGAATCATTATAGAAAACCACAACAGATCATAATGCATAGAACAAGTGACTGTGCTGTACCCCAGTGGTTGCATCTACAATACAACTCCTGCACCTAAAGCTCAGGGGTCAACGGAGAAGGGGAGCAGAAAGATTGTAAGAGCCAGAAGAACAGGGAGTTTCCTGTGAGATTTTTGTCTCCTAGAAATATCAGAGAAGCCACACTCATGACATGACTTATTAATGCATAATAGAATGGATAAATAGGATAGTAACTGCAGTAATAATAGTCATCTATTTGAAGCTTGTATTTATTGATTATACTGTGATACATTATTGATGTTCCAGATTCTATGGTGTTATATTCTCACTAGTTCATATACCCAAGCTCTAAATCCTGCTCTCTAAGAATTTGAGCACATCTGGAGACAGGTCTTTACATGGGTGATTAAGGTAAAATGAACTTGCCAGGGTAAGCAATATACTTGATGTTCTTTTGAGGAGAACGGGACACACAGAGACTCCAGGGAGAAGACCAACTGCAGCCAAATGAGTTCTCAGGGGAAAATGACTATATTGCACCTTGGTCTTGGACTTCTGGCTCTCAGAAATATGAGAGAACCAACAACTGTCATTTATGTCACTCGGTATGAGCTATTTTTTCTGTAGCAGCCCTAGTAAACTAATAGCTAATTTATGATAAACTATTCATATGTGTTGTCCCACTAAATGTTTACATTGATTCTATGGTGTGCAATACACACTCAATCGTACAACATAAATGAGATTAAAGAGGTTAGTCATCTCATCGAACACTATGCGTCATATATGTCCCAAAAGAAGATTGGAAGTCAGGTCAACTTCATTCAAGCCATGTTCTTTGATCAGAACATTGTCCATAAGACATTGTGAAACCTACACATAGGGTCATAAACATTATTACACACTGTAATAATACAATATTTTGGATTAGAGAGTTGATGAAAGCGTGTACTTAAATTTACCCTTATCTCTTTCTTGTTACCTTTTTAAAGCACAAATGAGGCAGAGTAGGAAGATGGGAAATTAAGGAGGCATGGAGGCAAAGGATCTCCAGTGTCTGCTTCCTGTAGCCACAAACGTCATCATGGCTGGTCAAATCAAAGTTGTCTACAGAGACTGGCCTTCTTTCTCTAAAGACATTAGAACATGGACGTGAAAAACAATAAAAGCACGATGCTTGCTTTGAGCCAGAATACTTGTGAATTTTGATTTTTGGCATATTAAGATTCCTCTTTCATCCATGACCATGAAGAACGTACCTCAGGGAAACACCTTACAAGTCCATTTATAAACAAAAGTTCTTTAAGATGAAGAAAATAAGTAAACTAGCTTATAGGGTCTTTTTCTTAGTTTAAATTTTTAAAATGTACTCTTCTCTCATACATTACATCCCAACTGCAGTTTCCTTTTCTGTCTATCCTCTAAGTCTGTCCCCACAATCATGACCCCAATCCACTCCTCTTTTTTTAATTCAGAAAAGACAGTCGTCCCAAGTATATCAACTAAACATGGCATATCAAGTCGCAGTAAAATCAGGCATGTTCCCGCATATTAAAGCTGGACAAGACCACACAGTGGGGTTTCACATGTAGGCAAAAGAGTCAGAGATAGTCCCTGCTCTCACTGTTAGGAACCCCACAAAAAGACCAATGAACAGAACCATAACATACATGCAGAGGGCCTAGGTCAGTCCCATGCAGGCTCTCTGGTAGTTGGTTCAGTTTCCATGAATCCCTTTGAGCCCAGGCTAGTTGATTCTATGGGTTTTCTTATGGCAAAGTTTATTTAAACTTAAAATTTTATGTAAGCTTTGGAGATGAACATAAATTATATTATCTGAAAAAAGTGTAATTTCAAAAATCTCAAAACTCATCAGTATTGATATCATGAAGACTCTCAGGTCTCAGTCTCTTTCTCTTGAGAAACATGTACCCATGTCCTGAAAGTACTGTTATCTTTTTGTTGGAGATCTCTGTTTTTCTGTCTCTTTATCGCTATCTGTATTTGTGTCTATATATGGATATCTTTGCTCAGTTATGAAGCATGCCATATTTCTTATCTTTACTAAAGAAACTAACTAACTAACTGCTTATTGATTCATCTTAAAATTCTTCCCCAATGCAGAGTCAAGGGTCTGGCCTCTTCTGAGTGGAAATCCCTAGGAGAGGTCCTGGTTCTATGGCTTTTCCCATTTTCTTAGTTCCTGTAGCATGTAAATGGGAGCAGAAATGTGGATCCTGAAATGTTTAACAGAGGTTCAAATTATCAAAAGTGTTTTCTATGGACTTTTTGTCAGAGTATTGATGTTAGGCCAAAGAATATAAAGAAATTCAGAAAATCCACAAGCAGCCAAAAGAATAATTTTCCATTGGTGCCTTCTCTGTAGAATCCAGTGATTTCCTCAAACATAGCCACCTATGTTGAGGGGAGTCAACAGAACCTGATTTGAGAGAAAAACTGGAGGTGTCATTGAGTCTCTAGCATGGGGCTAGAGCTCCCTAGGGCACTGTGCTGCCCATAGTGAAGTCAGAGACACACCTCTGTATTGTCACCTTCACTAGCCTGAGGACTTGCCCTAGATTTTTAGGGATTTTAATTCAGGCCAGGTCAGGATTTTCAACTTAAACAGTGAAAAGAATTTCAGAACTTGTCATGTTAGTGAAGTTGAGATGAGATTTTTATTAAAGATATTTTAACATAGGTCACATGTGAGGGTTAAAAGAAAGAGGCACCTGGAAGAAAGTGTTGACACACCTGAATTGGGGTATATGTTTCCCAAGGGAAAACAGAGGGGACGAAGAATGGACACGGGCTCCACAAGGGACTGTAAGTGATCACTTGCCTTAGAATTAACTAGGTGACTCTCAAGGTTCCATCTAAAAAAAAAGCTGCTAAGAAACCTATTTTCTTCTTCTCACTCTATCATTTTGGTCTGTTATAGCAGGATATCAGAAACTAGGTGCCTTTTAAACACACATTTGTATTTCTTATAATTCTTGACTCAAGAAAGTCTGAAGACATGTATAGACAGATGCTATATTTGGGTATGTTTCCATTCCTAGTTCATGGTGACCATCTTTTTCTGTGTCTTTCGAGAATAGAAAGGGTAAGAGCGTGCTCTTGGGTCTCTGAGTCTCTTTCGTTGCTCATTAATTCCACCCTTATGGCCTAATTACCTCTCAAGTTAAAATATTTCGCTCTAATTATCTATTATTGCTATACCTATAAATTTTTCCCTATAATGGGACATTACCTTTTTTTTATTTTTCCTATTCACTCTTTTTCTCTTCTCTTTAATTTTTTGTTTTAAAAAATCATGTGTATGGGATGTGTCTATTTCTGTGTGAAAGAATGTGCCCACAGAGATCATGAAAGGAAGTTTGACCCCTGAGGTTTGAGTAAGAGGTAGTGTGAACCACATGATGTGGGGTGCTCTATAAGAACAGAGATTACTTTTAACTGCTGAACCATCTCTCCTGCCTCCAGGCCACTCTTTTGAACTGTGATAGCTCCTAGGGTTACTTCCTCTCTTCAGGGCCCAGCTCAAGTTGGTACAGGGTTACATCTTTGTGTTGAATCCCATGACACAGTGGCTCAGTTCTGCCTCCCACAAGGGTGTGCTCATAGAGTGTCAGAAGTCAGAAAGGCTAGGAAGTGTTGTAGATGGAGATCCAGGCTTATGGGATTTGTAAAACTCCGGTGAAGCATTTAGACACGTGCTTGTATGTGGTCTTGTCATGTTGGGGCCTTCCCCTAGGCCAGGAATCATGTTAGAAAGCAGAATCAACACTGCAGGGAATAATGCTAATGACTGGCTACTGGTGCTGCTATTGCCAGTGAGTCTGGCAGGTAGCATACTCTTGGACTCCAGCAGAGAAAATGGCCAGGTCATGAATTCGTGCTAAACCTCCCAGGTTAGATATTAAGAGAATATTTTGAGTTTTCCGAAACCCCGAGTGATACCAATGCTAATTTCAATATTAAAGAAATAAGATTGCTGTCTAGGGACTAAAGAACATTCTCCTTGAACCTAGCTTGGTTATAGATGAGAGCTGTGGGATTCTATGAACCAGAGAAACTTTTGTAATAAGATGACAGTCCCTAGGAAGGAGCAGTTGTTGATTGGATGGGGTTATAAGTAATATGCAATGTCACCTAGAAAGTAGGGGTAGGAATTGAGTTAAAATTTCCACATGAATGTATTCAGGAAGTAAAAGGGTCTCTTGTTCTTTGTTCTGTAGCTTGTTAACCTACGAACCTTCTCTATTTTCCTGTCTCTATTTTCCACCCTGTAATTAAATTTGGGCATCTCAGAATTTGTCTCTTATTGAGGTAAAACCTCACATCCCACTTCTTCATTTATTCTCACAAATTCTTTGTCCTTTTGAAGGTTTCTGAGGAATTTACAGAGATTCCAGAGTTTAAGGGTCGATAAATAACATGAATTCCTTCAATGAATTTGTCCAATTTGAGTTTATAACAAAAATAGAAAATGAGGCTGACACTTCATGTGTGGAAATCAACAGCCTAAGACTACGGGTATGAAAGACATGGACTGTGGGTATTCTGACATGTCACCTCAGTTTTGAACTATACTATCTCCTTCAAATTTCTGCAAGGGCAGAGCTGATCTCAAGACAGTTGTGTCTTGACTAAACCAGGATCTGGAAACTCATTATGCGGGACAAGATGTCCAGAAAGCTGAGGCTTTGCCTAGGAGTTCAATGCTGTGCAAATTCAGCTGTTTCATTCAACCAAGACCATTTTACTTTGCTTCTTAGGAGGACCGTGAAAGAAGAGATACAGCTGAGCCCTGCTTGAATAGCAAGGAGAAATGAGCGGAAGGTACCAGTGTGAGGGAGGATTTTCAGTTGCCTACTTTACTCAGAGCTGTGTGTGTGTGTGTGTGTGTATGTATATATGTGAAGATACACATGGGAGCCAGAGGTGACCACTGGGTTTCTTTCTTTCTTAGTTACTGCCCACCTGGAGAGCACCAGTTTGGTTAGGCTAAATGCCCACTGAGCCCCTGGAAGTTCTTCTCTTTCTGCCTCCCCAGTGTTGTGATGGCAACCACATTTCACTTTTTGCATGGGTTCTGATAATCTGTATTCAGGTTCTTAAATTACACAGAAAACCTGTTACTGACTGAGCCATCAACCTAGCTCCATAACTACATGTCTTAGTTATAAACATAGATAAACACGAGGATGAAGGCAGACATGCGATCTCTAAATCTTTTTCATAAAGACAAATATTGGAAGACTCTCGTGAAAGAGAAAAGTATGTATGTGTGCCTTGCACATGTAGTGATAGAAGAAGCAGGAAGAGGGATTTAATTCCTTGAAACTGGATTTACAGATGTGAGCTGCCACGTGAGTGCTGGGAATTAAGCTGATATCGTCTGTAATATCAACAAGGGCACTTATTTTATTTTGTTAAAAACATGTTTCCAGTTGCTACTGAGTTCGATGTACTTAGGAGCTGAGAGTTGATTGTAAATTTGTTTAAAGCCACATACTAAAATTTTAGCTTTCTACAAGGGAGTCTCACTGGGGAACAACCTATTCTCTTTCCTATTATCCAAAACAGGGCTTCATGGATTTTTTTCCCTTAAGCATGGGCTATATGCCCAGCAGTAGATAGCCAAGGGGAAGCACACTTAACAGCTTCTTTCAAGGCTCCTGGTCTTACAATGTCTTTTTAGGGCTTTTCATTTGTTTGTTTGCTTATACATTATTTTTATTTTATTTTATTTATTTATTCTGTCTCTGTTTCTCTTTCTCTCCCTCTCTCTTCTTCCCTCCTCCCTCTCTCTAGCCATAAAGGTCCTTTGCACATACGCTATGACTTCCAGTGTTATGTTTTACTGAGATTACTGTGTGTGCAAACAAGCAGGTCTCTGCATCTATACCTGTTTCTTCTCCTTTCCCAGGCTTTCTTCCTTCTGCTTGTTTGGTTTGCTCTGCTCTAATGTGCTTCTGTTTGTTTCCTTATTAGCCCTTAGAAGCCTGTTTGTTTTCTAATGAGAGACAGAAGGGGGTGGATTCCAGTGGAAAGGGGATGGAGAAAAACTTGGCTGTGTAGGGAGCAGGACAACTGTAATGAGGATATGTAACGAGAGAGAGAGAAAGAATCTATTTTCAATAAAAGAAAAAGGTGTTCAAGGTATAATGGAAACCCTGAGTGGGAACAGGCTTCTGGGCAAGGGCTTTAGTTAAGAGTACTTAGCTTGATGGCTTCTTAACCCATGATGGGGTGCTTTTATGTACAAATATAGCTGATCATAATCAGAGCATTATCTGTCAGGTGCTTCTTAATTGCTGGAAAACCCTTGAATTCTCCACATTGTGCTGAGATACTGTTTGTGTTGGTTCACCTTCTTCCTCCTTCTCCTCTTCCTTCTTTTCTTTTTCCACCTCCTCCTCCCTCTTCCCTGATTTGCCTTCCTCTTCTTCCTTGTTCTTGATGGCAGGTACAGAGGTCAATTCTACCTTAGCTTTCATCTTCCTAATTATGAATTAGAAGTTTTCTGCGAGTTAGTATTGTTGATAGTACCTTGGACTCATGAGTAAATCTCAGAAAGAATTAGACCATTTTTATGTAAAGGGAACATAAAACAAAATTAGAACTTATTTCGTTTATTTTTAACTTAAAATATAGGCTGAGAATATGTACGTATATAGATAGATATATCTTGATTCTCTTTTATATAATATACTTTGATAAATATTAAGCACAATTAAATATGGCATGATCTAGAATAAGATTAATAAAACTTAAAAACCCTTTGCTTATTAAACTTATTTTAGAGATGTGAGAGAATCTAGAAAATTGGGGTCATTATTTTAAAACACATTTAATTTGCATATGCAAATGGTCTCGATGGCAGGGGCAGTACCTGTGTTTCTCATTCTGGAAGGTGACAAGATTTCAAGGATGTGCTATGGCAACCCTGTTGTCAATATGCAGGAATCCCAGCATGGTGACACATCTTTGGCATGTCAGCGCAATGTTTGAATGTGGTGAATGAAATCTCCAGGAGGGTCGTAAATCCTGGGCAACAAATTATACACTAACAGGTTCTTAGGGGAATTCAAATAAATCCTCACAACCGCTTAGCAGGTAATCTCCAGATCAGATTCCCATTTTTCTTAAGAGCAAAATAATATATGGCTTCTTATACTCTCCTAGTGAAATGCTATATATCAAAGATATGAATTCAGTCGAAATATTGATCTTAAGCCGAAGTGAAACTAAAAGAAAGTTTAATGCATTTCACCTGAAAAGGCAAGAGTGAGGAGTATGTGCATAAAACGTGCTTTATAGAGTGAAGCCCCTGGAGGAGAGTGATCGACAGATCTAGGAGACTGAAGTCGTTTTTGACATCACCAAGTTCAAGAAAAGCTGTTGAATTGGCCACACAGCCACATTATTGCTGAACAGGTTGTCATGTTGATTTGCCCTTGTCATTGTAAGATATAAGATCACAAAGTCTTGGAAATATTGTAATGTGTATCCATTCTTAATTTTATAATTTAGGAATGTTGCAACCCTATCTAGTGTCTTTAAGGGGCAGATACTGTCATGGTGGGTGTTGATGTGTGGGAGCTTGGCAAGATGGTCTTTAGTATGCCTCAGAGGAGAGTTGAGCAAATCATTTAAATCATTAGATAAACACAAACTACATGATGGACTATTTAAGTACTTGTTTAATTTCTCTGTGGCTAAACCTCAGAGCAAGCGTTTAGAAAGGTATCTTTCTCATTTGCCAGAATAAGCCAACCCTTGTTAAATCTCCTTGCAACATCTATTAACCTATAATATCAGGGGGTGGGGGAGCCCTCATAGAAAGCTTTGAAAACAGCAGCAGCAGCAGCAGCAGCAGCAACAACAACAACAACAATAACAACAAGCCTTTAGCTTTTCTCAGAAGTATCTTTCTGAAGACAATTTCTACTTATCTGCCTGTGTTTTGCACCTGCTTAGAGAGGGAACTGGGTATCTCAAGGAAGTAAAGCTGGAAAGAAAAACAGAAATACTCAACTGTGAAATGCACACCAAAGTAACACACTGGTAAGCTGGCTATCATTTTTGCTTTTTAGTATCCGAAGCCTGACAGGAGATACTGCAACTGCTGTCCTCTGACTTGAGTTTCTACATGAGATTTATCAGACTCTGTCATCCAAACTCTTAGGTGAACCAAAGTAGCTTTTCTAAATACGCCATTATTTATTTACTTGGGGGATTTACAAAAATGTGGCCATCACACAGATCCTTTGGGTACATAAATAATGCAAAAATACAAAGTATTAAGAGACAGAAACAAACAGAGGCCAGGCATGGGGTTCCATTTCTCTCAACAGACAGAAACCACTTTGCTGATCAATACATAGAATTACAAAGAGGAATTGCCAAAAGAATGCAAATGTGAATTTAATAGGATATAAAACATTTAGTTATCAAACAAAAGCTTTGCTGCCTCATCTTATGTGTACCGATGTCTATCAGGGGAGTGTAGTGACTGACAAAGTAGTTGATTTACAAGTTTTGTAATGAAGGGGCATGAATGGGAAAGCACTCAACTTTTTAACACTGAATGACAGGTGACAGTGTAGAGTGTCCCAAATGCAGAGAGGATTGGAACACAGATTATTTTCAAAGATGGGAGCACGGTTCAGGTTTCCTCCTTTGTCTTAGTACTTGGAGTTTCAGATGCTTTTCTCTTCTCTTGCTTCTCACCCTTCTCCTCACTAACCTATTTTCCCAGGCAGGTTTGTCTTTGTGTTCTCAAGCCTTCATAGGGGCACCCTTACTGCACCTCAGTTCTGTGGACTTGGATGGGGATTTTGCTAAAGCCATTTTCACCTGAGTGTTAATCGTCTGTAGCAAAAGCACCTGCAGTCAATCACTGCTTGCCTTTATTTATCAGGTTTTTAAAATCTTTTCTGATGGGAGGCATTTTTCATTTTTTCTTAACTTTTACAGCCCTCTTAGTAATTTTAAGAACAGTTGTTTATTTTGCACCTATGTGGGTGTGTGCAAGCCATGGTGCATGTGTGGAGGTCAGAGAAGAACTTATGGAAAGAAGTTGGTTCTCTTCTTCTACTGAGTGAGTCCTTTGGCTTGAACTCAGGTGTTGGCCTTGGTTGTTTAACTTTTGTCTGCTGAGACATTCTGCCAGACTCCTCTTTCAGGTTTCAAGGTTGCAGAGTCTTACTGTGAATGTATCTGAGGGTGTCTGTTAAAATTACTTTACGAGTCTTTGGTGGGACTCTAGCAGAAGGCACACTCCTCTTTGCCTATTTCTGCTTATCAGGTTTATAGCTGGCTCTCATCTCTCTTGCATTGACCATGTTGCATTGTTTGCATGATTGACATGTAGCCCAATGGCTCCTTTTACTATTAAGTAAGAGGACTTTTACTGTCCTCTTACTATTTCTTCCATGTTATCCTTTGTAACTCATTCCATGTACATGTGCTTGAGACTGTGGTTGACACCCTACAAAATGGTCCACAATGTCTTCTTCATCCCACACTGATGTCTTTATGATGTTCCTCTGTCATGGAGCAGGACTGAATTATTAGAGGAGTATGATACTGTAAAAATGTTACCACGTGATATCTGTAGTTAGATCATACAAAAATAATTGTACCAAAGTCTCTATAGCTAGAACATAAGACAAATTTACCATAGTCTCTGCCTTCCTGTTTCTTGGATCACTTACACTAGAGAACTCCATGTTATACTGTGTGGTTGTTCAGGCAGCCTTAAGAAGAGGTCCATGCAGACTATGGCTTCCTGTCGATAGCGACAGGGGTGCCAGATCTTGGAAGTAAGGCCACCCTTATCCACTTAAGCGTTTGAAGACCGAAACTTTGGGAAACTTCAGGATCACAAACATAGGGGCCTGGAGAATCAGAAGTATCCAGTTAATCCACTCCTAGGTTCTTGACCCACATTGACAGTGAGGTGAAAGGTTACTATTGCTGCCCCTAAGTTCTCAGGTAACTGGTTCATCAGCGCTGAGACTAAATGATGTAAATATTTTCTTTTAATTCTTCATTTATATAAATGAATATAAATTTGTGCTTAAATTTATGTTTATGTCAGTCACACTGTTTCCTATGTAACTCAGCAAGTTGATATCCCATGTTATCTTTGTTTACCTTTTGGGCAGATTTTTTTACACGTAGTAGAGAACATCAAAGCTGGCTCCATTTCTTTTTTGGCAAGTCCTTTCGTGTTTTGAGCTCCTCTAACTTTCTGACAGACACAATTTGAAGTTGCACCTAAGATTTCTCTTCTCGAGCTCTGGAATTAGAGGTTTGTTAAATGAACCCTGATTTCTTTTAGTAGTGAACTCCATTGAGAAGTTAAGATCAGAATCTAAGAACATATCCTTCTCTATCTTTTTGTAAAACACAGTAGTCACCTCTGTTCTCTTCCCTTTGGTCCTCACCTCCTGGCTTCTGGATATTCTTTCCTCAGGAACAAAACAGAGGAGAAATAAAGGAAGGGGAAGGGCTGAGGAAATGGGACAAGGAAGGTAAAAAGGATGACATGGAGTTAGGGTTGTGAAGAAAATCTTAACTCCCTTGCTTTTAAAGCACTGCTCCATTCTGCTTCAGAAGAAAATTCCTTCGTTCATGCTAAAAGCTAAGGTAGCAAGAAAATAATTTCAAAATGTACTTTTAGATCTCCTTGTGTGCAGAGAGGGTGAGGGAAATTATGAGAGAGAATTGACAAAGGCAGTTGCTAGTGTTCAAGTGAATGCCAATTGTTCATGTTAGTATGTGTGGAGGTACACACATGGGTAAAGTTGTGTGTGTGTGTGTGTGTGTGTGTGTGTGTGTTAAGACAGAGTGCCTCACTGGTTTGCTACTCATTAGTCTAGGCTGGCTGGCCAGTGAGCTTAGTGATCTGCTTTTCTCAGACTCTCCAGTGGTGGAGGGCGTGCATGAGCCACCATGCCTGGCTTTTTTGATGCACGTTATAAGGATAAAATTGAGGTCCTTATTTGCAAGGCTATGTCCCTTGCTCCCAACAGACCTTTTGTTTGCTTTCCTTTGTACCAACATGCATGATATTCCATATTCCATGGCTGTATTTCCATTCCATATTCTGGTATGGAAATACAGCCTGATGATCAAGACAAATGGATTTTTGAATGTGCAGTTGCCAATGAGTAATTTTGCTGAGCGCCCTTCAAAGAGTGATTTTCCACAGAAAACTCTCAGACCAAGCCCAAGTATCTCTCTAGAATGGGTAACTCAGGGATGTGTTTTATGTGTGTCTTCATCATCAAGAAAGCCATATCTGATTTCCTTTCCTTTGAGCTCTCAGAGGAGTCCCTTCCTGAATTAGTAAGCAGAACTAATCACACAGAATTTTCCAGAAAGGCTGCATGTCCTGGGAGTCTGATCTGGCTGATTCATATGGTATTTGTTTTGTTACAGGCATTCTCCTGATTAAAACTAATAAATCACAACTTGTTTAAATGACAGTGATGGTTGGATTTTAGGTTTTGCTTCAGGAAAATCCACTATGGGAAAAAAATCAATTCACATTGTCTTGAGAAATAAAAGGTAGGCTAAACACAGGGATTGGTACAGAATCCTTCATCAGTAAAGTCAGCAGGTCACTGAAGACCTCTGGTAGTGACTACATTTTCTTCTAGTGGACACATGGTTCTTTATTAAAAAAATTCTTTTCCCAGAGTTTTTCTTGACAATGATAATTTTTCTCCCATAGCTAAAAAGAGTCATCGTTGTCCTGTTTCTCAACTGATATTTTAAGACCTTTGTTCCTCTTTAGAATTCCAGTGTCATCATCTCATCAGATTATATTTTCCCTACAGAGCTTTTTAAAAATTCATTTTGTTTGTTCTTTGAAGATGTCATATATATATATGTGTATATATATATGATTTCTTGACCACCTTCACATCCTGCCATTTTTCCTAGAATCCTAGAATTCCGTGATACACTTCCTCTCATTTTAATGTCCTTTTTCTTTGTTTTGTCTCTGTTTTATTATTGGTTCTTAACCCACTGGGTCTAGTTAATACTGCCCGTATGCATACAGGTGTAATGTCATCTACTGGGACATAGAGAACCTACCAGTGGTCAGTTTTCCAAAAACCAGTGACCCTCATTACTCCAGCAGCCATCAACCACCAGTAGCTCCTCAGCTTGAGGGGGAGGGGCTTGGTATTTCCTCCTCAGTTCATGCTGGAATTTTTAAATGGCTTGAGCTTGTGCATGTCTTTCTTTCTTCCCATTATTTTGTCCTCCGATTTCTTTCTTTTTTAATTTATTTTTTTATTTACATACTAGTTGTTGCCCCTCCCACAGTTTCTTATCCCATGCCTCCTTTTCCTTGCCTCCAAGAGGGTGAAGTCCCATTACCAGGCCTCCCCCTTTCCTGGGGTCTCAAGTCTCTCCAGAATTAAGTGCAACTTCTTCCACTGAGGTCAGACCAGGTAGATCTCTGCTATGTATGTGCCAGGGGCCTCAGACAGGCTGTGAATGCTTCTGGTTGGTGGCTCAGTCTCTGTGAGCTCCCTGTGGTCTGGGTTCCTTGAGACTGCTGGTCTTCCTATGGGCTCGCCCTCCCCTTCAGCTTCTTCAATCCTTTTCCTAATTCAACCATAAGGGCTCCCGACTTCAGTCCAGTGGTTGCATGTAAGTATATGCTTCTGTCTCAGTCAGCTGCTGGTTGGGCCTCTCAGAGGACAGCCATGCCAGGCTCATGTCTGGAAACACATCATAGTATCAGTAATAGTATCAGGCCTTGGTCCCCCCCCCCCCCCCAAGAGATGGATCCAAAGTTGGGCTGGTCATGGAACTGCCTTTCCTTCAGTCTCTTTTCCATTAGTTTCATGCAATTGTTTTAGACAGGAACAATTCCGGGTCAGAAGTTTTGACTATGGGTTAGTAACCCAGTGCCTCTTCTTGATGCCCTGTCTATCTACTGGAAATGGACTCTTTAATTTACCTCTTTCCACTGTTGGACATTTTGGCTAAGATCACCTCCATTGAGTCCTTAGAGTCTCTCACCTCCCTGGTCTCTGGTACTTTCTAGAGGGTCCCCCCTCCCCATGCTGCTTATCTCCATTTATTCTTCTGGCTTTCTGGGCTTTTCTCCTGTTCTTCCCACCCCATACACCTGATCCTGCTCCCCTCCTCACCTTCCTCTCCCACCCAGATCCCTCCCTCTCTCTTCCTCCCTTGATTATTTCCTTTTTCCTTCCCCTTCTAAGTGGGATTGGAGCATCCTCACTTGGGCCCTTATGCTTGTTACACTTCTGAAATTCTGTGGGTTGTATCTGAGACATTCTGTACTTTTTGGCTAATAAACACTTACCATTGAATACATACCATGCAGTTCCTTTTGAGTCTGAATTACCTCACTCAGGATGATATTTTCTAGTTCCATCTACTTGCCTGCAAAATTCATGATGTTCTTGTTTTTAACAACTGAATAATATTCCACTGTGTAAATGAATCATATTTTTTGTAACCATTCTTCATTTGAGGGACATCTGGGTTGTTTCCCGATTATGGCAATTACAAATAAGACTACTACGAACACAGTGGAGCATGTGACCTTGTGATATGGTGGTGCATCTTTTGGGTATATGCTAAAAATGGTATAGCTGGGTCTTTAGGTAGAACTATTTCCAGTTTTCTGAGGAACTGTCAGATTGATTAACATAGTGGTTCTACCAATTTGCAATCCCACCAGCAATGATGGAGGGTTCCTTGTTCTCCACATCCTTATCAGCATATCCTGATGGAATGATCTTCTGATTGTTGTGAGGTTCAATCTCAGGGTACCTTTGATTTGCATTTCCCCAATGACAAAAGACTTTGAGCATTTCTTTGAGTGCTTCTTGGCCATTCAAGATTTTTCTGTTGTGAATTCTCTGTTTAGATCAGAACCCCATTCTTAAAATTGGATTATTTGGTTTTTTTTGGAGGTTAACTGATTTAGTTCTTCATATATTTTGGATATGAGCCCTCTGTAGTATGTAGGGTTAGTGAAGAATTTTCCCAATCTTTTGGTCGCCAATTTGTCTTATTGACTGTGTCCTTTGCCTTACAGAAGCTTTTCAGTTTCATTAGGTCCCATTTATTAATTGTTGATCTTAGAACTGCAGTCATCAGTGTTCTGTTCAAAAAATTTTACCCTGTGCCAATGAGTTCGAAGCTCTTTTCCACTTTCTTTTCCATTAGATTCAGCATATCCGGTTTTATGTTGAGGTCCTTGATCCTTTTGAACTTAAGTTTTGTGTAAGGTGATAAACATGAATCTATTTTCATTTTTCTACATACAGACCATCTTCTTTTCCATTGTATGTTTTTGGCTTCTTTGTCAAAGATCAAGTGTCCATAGGTATGTGGGTTTACTACTGGATTTTTGATTCTACTTCATGGATTGGCCTGTCTGTCTCTGTACCAATACCATGAGGATTTTATCACTATTGCTTTGTAGTACAGCTTTAGATCAGGAATGGTGAATTCCTGAAGAAGATATTTTATTGTTGAGAATTGCTTTGGATATCCTGGGTTTCTTTATTTTCTATATGAAGTTGAGAATTGTTCTTTCCATATCTGTGAAGAATTGTGTTAGAATTTTGATGAGCATTGCATTGAATCTGTAGATTGCTTTTGGTAAGATGGCCATTTTTACTATGTTAATCCTGCCAATCCATGAGCATGGAAGATCTTTTCAGACTCTGAAGTTTTCTTTGATTTCCTTTTTCAACGATTTGAAGTTTCTGTCATGCAGATCTTTCACTTGATTAGTAAGAGTTATACCAAGATATTTTATACTATTTTTGGCTATTGTGAAGGTGTTGTTTTCCTAATTTCTTTCTCATCCCATTTACAATTTAAATAAAGGAAGGCTAATGATTTGTTTAATTTTATATTTCACCACTTTTGCTGAAGTTGTTTATCAGCTATAGTAGTTCTCTGGTAGAATTTTGGGGGTTGTTTATGTATACTATCATATCTCTGCAAATAGTGATATTTTGATTTCCTCCGTTTATATTTGTATCCCCTTGATTTCCTTTTGTTGTCTAATTGCTCTAGCTAGAACTTTGATTACTATACTGAATAGATAGGGAGAGTTGTCTTGATCCTGATTTTACTGGGATTGCTACAAGTTTCTCTCCATTAATTTGTTGTTGGCTGTTGGTTTGCTATATACTGCTTTCATTATATTTATCTATGTGCCATGAATTCCTGATCTCTCCAAGACTTTTACCATGAAGGGGTGTGGTAATTTGTCTAAAGCTGCTCAGGATCTAATGAAATGATCATGTTACTTTTTCTCCTTGAGTTTCTTTATATAGTGTATTATATTGACAAATTTTTGTATATTGAACCATTCCTGAATCTCTAGTATGAAGCCTACTTGATCATGATGAACGATGGTTTTGGTGTGTAATTGTATTCAATTTGTGAGAATTTTATTGACTAATTTTGCATTAATATTCTTAAGTAAAATTGGCCTGAAGTTCACGTTCTTTCTTGGGTCTTTGTGTGGTTTAGGTGTCAGAATAACTGTGGCTTCATAGAATGAATTAGGCAGTATTCTTTCTGTTTCTATTTTGCGGAATAGTTTTAGGAGTTTTGTATTAGCTCTACTTTGGATACAGAAAATGTGGTACATGGAGTGCTACACAGCTACTAAAAAAAATGACTTTATGAAATTTGCAGGCAAATGGATGGAACTAGAAAATATTATCCTGAGGGAGGTAACCCAGTCACAAAAGAACATACATGGTGTGTACTCACTGATAAGTGGATATTAGCCAAAAATCTTGGAATACCCACCATACAACTCACAGACCATATGAAGCTCAAGAAGAAGGAAGACCAAACTTTGGTCTCCTAAAGACTAAACCACCAACCCAAGAGTACAAATGACTCCAGCTGCATATGTAGCAGAGGATGGCTTTATCTGGCATCAATGGGAGGGGAGGCCCTTGGTCCTACGAAGACTTGATGCTCTAGTGTAAGGGAATGCTAGGGAGGTGAGGGGAGTGGGTGGGTAAGGGAGCACCCTCATAGAAGCAGGGAGGAGGGGGGATGTGATAAGGGGGTTAAATGGGAAGGTGGATAACATTTAAAATGTAAATAAATAAAATAACCAATAAAAAGCACTAGAAACAACAACAACAGAGAGTCTAGTAGAATTCTACACTAAAACCATCTGGTTGGAAGGTTTTAATGACTATTTCTATTTCCTTAGGGATTATGGATTGTTTACATAGTTTACCTGATCTTGACTTACCTTTGATACATGGTGTATGTCTAGAAAATCATCCATTTCCTCTAGATTTTCCAGTTTTGTAGAGTATAGGATTTTTTGGTAGGTGCTGATGATTTCTTTGAATTTCTTCAGTTTCTGTTGTTATGTCTCCCCTTCCATTTCAGATTTTGATAATTTGGATACTGTCTCTGTGCCCCTTAGTTTGACTAAGGGTTATCTATCTTGTTCATTTTCTCAAAGAGCCATCTCCTGGTTTTGTTGATTCTTTGTATCATTCTTTTTGTTTCTACTTGGTTGATTTCAGCCCTGAGTTTGATTATTTCCTGCAACTACTCCTCTTGGGTGTGTTTGCTTCTTTCTTTTCTTGAGCTTTCATGTGGCTGTTAAGTTTCTTGTATGGGATCTCTCCAATTTCTTTATGAAGTTACTTAGTACTATGAATTTTTCTCTTAACACTGCTTTCATTGTGTCCCATAAGTTTAGGTATGATATGTCTTCATTTTCATTGAATTAAGTAAAGTCTTTGATTTCTTTCTTTATTTCTTCCCTGACCAAGTTATCATTGAGCAGACAGTTGTTCAGTTTCCATGTGTATATGGACTTTCTGTTGCTTTTGCTCTTATTGAAGTTCAGGCTTTGTTTGTGGTGATATGATAGAATGCATTGGATTATCTCAATCTTCTTCTATGTTAAGGCTTGTTTTGTGTCTGATTATGTGGTCAGTTTTGGAGAAGGTTCCATGAGGTGGTGAGAAGAAGGTATATTCTCTTGTTTTGGGGTGAAATGTTCTGTAGGTATATGTTAAGTCCATTTGATTTATAACTTCTGTTACGTTCACAGTGTCTCTGTTTAGTTTCTGTTTCAATGATCTGTCTATGGGTGAGAGTGGAGTGTTGAATTCTCCCACTATTATTGTGTGAGTTTCAATGTGTGTTTTGAGATTTAGTGAAGTTTCTATTACAAACGTGGGTGCTCTTGCATTTGGAGCATAGATGTTCATAATTGATTGTATTTTCCTGTATTTCTTTAAGGGATTTATTTGTTTCTTCCTTAAGAGTTTCTACCTGTTTAACTGTGTTTTCCTGTATTTCTTTAAGGGAGTTACTTATATCCTCCTTAAAGGCTGCTTTCATCTTCATGAGATGGGATTTTAGGTCATTATTTTGATTTTCAGGCATGTTAGAGTATCCAGGGCTTGCTGTGGTAGGAGAACTGAGTTCTGATTGTGTCAAAGTACATTGGGTTATGTTGCTTATGTTCTTGTGTTTGTCGCTTGCCATCTGGTCATCTCTGGTGTTAACTGGCCTGGGTGTCTCTGTCTAGAGCTGGCCTCCTTGGAAGCAGGTAGAGTTCTGTGGGCTAGAGCTAGTCTCCTTGGAGGCAGGCAGTGCTGTCTCTTACTAGGATGTGCCTCCTGTTTCTCTAATCAGAGCAGACCTCTGGTGTCCATGGTTACTGTGGACCTCCTGGGAGGCAGACAGGTTGTAGGTGTGGGAGGGTATCTGGCCAGATGATCTGGCCTGGGTGGAGAAGCATACAGGAAGGAAGGTGGAACTTGGCAAGAAAGGCAAGGGCTCTGTGGGTGTCCCAGCTGGTGTGGATATTTGGACAATATTCTTACCTGTGTCTTTGGTTACTGCAAATCTCCTGGGAGGTGTGCAGGCCCTGGGGTGTGGTAGGGTACTGGGCTACTGATCTGGTCCAGGTGAGGATAGCTTTTATTTTTGAGAGAGGGTATTGTGCGTTCCAGGTTGGCTTCAAACTCAATTGCTAGCTAATACTAGTGCTACAAACCTATGTCTGTCATTGTTCCTGGTTTATGTGGTTCTGGGGCTCAAACCCAGGGCTTCTCAAATGCTTGGTAAATCTACTAATTGAGCTACATCCTCAGCCCTATTATCTGATTCTTAAAAAATCTGTTTATAAAGGAAATACTGCCATATTATATATTTACAGCATTATTATATAACAATAATTTTACAACTCAATCAATAGATAAAGCAATTCTATGTGCCATGGTCCAAAATATCCACTAGTCATGTCAGTCTAAGGGTCTGAAAAGAAACAGAAATCACATTCACTGTTTTTGAGAGTTTTATAGGGTATTTTATATAGGTTGGGAGAAGCAAGCCACTCAAAGCATAGGTAAGGAATTAGAACCATATAATCAGCGTTTCCTTGACCCTAGAAGTTAAGTGGCCATGAGTAAGGTAATTCAGAGGCATCCAATGGAGACGTATCTACCAGGGGGTGACCGGATCAGCATGTTAGAACACAGGCCAGGGAGAGATGTTTAGATTAAGTAGGAATGGACTGAAGGATACTGAAGAAGACTAGATTATGACAAGATGAACGTATCAACTAAAAAACAATACATTCATAATTAAGGAAGAGGAAGTTTCAACATCTGAAAAATTAGGGAAACTTTTCATGGGAACTGGTATTGAAAATTAAATTGAAGAATACTTCCATACACAGTTATCAATCAAGAGTGAAAAAAGCAACAAAGAATGTCATTTGTTATGTTACTTTTATGGAGGCATGGCACAGAAATACCTATTCACCACAGGTATGGTAAAGGCAGATCAAGGAGATTATTTCATCCAAATTCAGCTTCGTGAGCCAAGTTTGTTGGGTTTACTGAAAGGGTAACTTTGTCAGCTGTACTAACGAAAAGCTTCTTCAATAACTCATGACACTGCGTAGCTTGAGCTGCCTGTGAAGTTTGCAGGCAGTTCCATTGAATAATCTCCTACCTTAGAGTAGTAGTTATTACACATATAATCTCTAGGAAGGGACCTCATGAGTTCCGTCAGTTCTGAGAGTCTTGTGTGCTTTTTAAATTTCTTATGAGCTTCATGAGACCCCTGAGCTTCTCTTCTTCTTCTTGGAGGAAAAATTCCAATCTAAGAAAGCAACTACACTCAGCTCTCCCCAAAGGAAAATACTAACAGGAAATAAAATGTGAATAGTGCTTTAACACCAGTGCTCATTTAAGTAGACTAAAGTAGTAATGGTGACAGATAATGAACTGAACTTCCCTTCTATCACTTTAGATAAAATAACTGATGAAAACTTCATATAAGAAAAAACTAACAGTACTCTTAAGTAATTATAAAAAGTAAGAAACCCAGAATTTTCCATGAGGAAAATGAAGATATTTAGCTATGATTCTATCAGTAAAACAAATGAAACATCATTGGATATATTGAAAACATCATACAGGTTTATATCTGGACAGAATTATGTAGAAACAATATAATTTTCTGGCAAGGAGATAATAGTCAAAGTAAAACAAAGTGAAAAGAGATTTGATCAAACCGCAAATGATAGGTTGGTGCTTGCTTTTAATTCATGCTGAAAGATAGCTGGCATGCTTTGTAGGCAAAAAAAGAGAACAAAGTTATAGTTAGCACTCACTGAGCTCAACTGGACTGCACAGATCTTCAGTATATTAACTCACAAACCCAGTGTCTCCCAAGGAGTTCACCCTCCTCTGCTTGTTAGAAGGGTTTGTGACAGCATCTTTTCTTTCCTGTCAGACTTTAAAAGTCTCTTGAAGACCAGGATTCTGGTTTGCTCCTCTGGCACAGTGACCTGTAGGTGGTGAGCATTCCATAAAGACTTATCAAGCCAAGTGGATGCTTATCAGGCTTCATAAAATACTTTGGATTCTGAGTTGAGAGGCTAGACGCTGTCACAAAGAATCAAGTCGTTCTTAAAGGGCTCTCGTGGCTTTGGCAGTGGCTCAGAGAAATACACTATCAACAGAAATACTTTGACAGTGATATGTGGGGCCATACTCAAGGCAGGCTCTGAAGTTATTTATGGTGTTTTAATGGATAAATAGGAAGAGATGAGGTGGAAAAGAAGTGGAATCCTGCCTGAGAAACAGACCAAAATCTTTCAAAAGTGAAAGTGAGTCAAAATACTGATGGATCTAATTGATAGTGATTGTTTGAAAAAACAATCTAATGGTAGGTCTAATGGAAGAAATAAACCATAAAATAGTTCAGGCACTGTGAGGGATAAATTTTATAAAAATTCAGAGAGAACAAAGGTGAATAAAAAGTTATCAAGCTGATACATTAAGTATTTATTATGATTTTCTAACTAGAAGCTAAGAAACTTATTCCAGCTACAGTAATCTATCATTCTATTAGGTAATTGCAGTAGCCACCAGAAGAGATTTTCACAAAAGAGGAACAGTTATGCATGAAGACAATACAGATTTCCCCTTTCCTAACTCTTCAGGCTGTGTTCTTATAATAATTTATAGCTAACAAAGCATGTGTGTGTTTTCAAACTGTACATGTAATCTAATGATAATCTTGTTAGAAGGGCATTATTCTTTTACAAATGAGAAAATCGAGGATTGAATGGGGAAATAGATGATTCATATGCTAAAATTCATATACCCCCTTAACAGCAGAAGGGCTGATGAACCCCAACATCTGTGACCTCATGTTTGGTGTTTGCCTCACCATTCTAAAGTTTGGTTGTGATGAATATCTATTGAATGGTAAGCACTAGTTAGAAAAATAATTAGTGGGTTTACAGGTATTTCACACAGAAATGTAATACAGAAAATCCCTTCTCGGTCCTGAATGATGGAAACTATCGTTCTCTTTAAAAAAAAAAACAAACCAAGATCCAGAATATTTTGAGCATATTAGATACAGGGAAGCATTTTACATGGTATTAAAAAACAGGGACTTTGTTAGCCAGAATTTATTCTGTGTTCTGGCATTACCCGTGTTTCTGAATCCTGCATTGGACATCTCAGAGGTTAGTTCTTCATTCCTCTAGGATTAACTCCTTGATAGGTTTGTTTTGCTATTTAAAGGAGACTCAATGTAAAGAACTTACCAGGGTGTCTAACATTAGTTAGTATTATTGATATTGAATTAGTATCTTCAAAACACAGTGGGAGATTATCATAGTAATTCTCATTGATGAGTCTTTCCTCCTTGTATTTATGTCCTTGTGAGTCATCACTGCTCTCTGCTATGTTCCTGGTAGCATTGATCATGGGATATACTTTGGCTAATATGAGATAAGAAAGCTTAAAGCCAACATAATTATATTATTTTATTTTACTACTTATGATGATAATTATTATTTTTATTGTTGCAGGATTTCACGTATGCCTTGCTGACCTTAAATTAATTATGTTTGAGGAGCACGTTGAACTTCTATCTTCTTTCCTCTACTTCCAAGCACATGTAACCATGTATACCTTACAAACCCAGAATTCCATGCTTGCTACACAATCCTCTACCAATTGAGCTACATGTCTAGCCAACTTGCGTAATCCTGACAAATGTTTGCTTTTCAAAGATTAGCATGAATTGTCAAGTTAATACAATGTAGAATCAATTGGGATGAGAATTATAATGAAGATGGTATTGGGTTGGCCTAACCCAATTCAGTATGTGTATTCAGATTGTTTTAATGAACTTAGCTGGTTTGGGGAAATGTAGCCCAGTGTGGGCTGAACCAATCCCTAGGCAGGAAGTCCTTAACTGTGTAAGGTGGAAGAAAGGGATCTGAATACAAGCACACATGTGTTCATTCATCTCTTTTCATGAACCTGCATGTGATGTGATAAGTTATTTTAAATTCTGGCTGCCTTGACTTCCCCACATAATGAACTGTTACTTGAAAATAGAAACTTTCCCCATCAATTTTTTTTTGGGGGGGGGTCAGGGAACAGGGCTTATCCTTGGATATTGTTCCTCAAGTTTTATCTACCATGTTTTCTGGCACAGGGCTTCTCACTGTCATGAAACTCATTTGCTAGACTAGGGGGGCTGACCAGTGAGGCCCAGGGATATGCCCACCTATACTGCATTAGCACAGAATTATGAGCAGGTCTTCATATCTACAGTACAAGTACTTTGCTGACTGCACCATCTCCACTGATGCTGATCTAATAAATGATTTTCTAAGCCACTGGTTTCAGAGTGGGTTGTTATGCAACTGAAGAAATGAACATCAGTTATCCAGCATCTATCCAGCCAGGAATTTTGTGCTGTTAAAATGACAGTTAAGCTAGAAGCAACTGGGACACCATTCTTTCAAATGGAAAGACCTCAGATACTCGCTAACAAAAGAAGTTAAAAGAGCCAAAGAGCTGGGCCATTAGTCATGGGACCTTGTGTGTCTTGTGTTTCCCACATGAGCTTCTGTGACTGATGCTTAATAACTTAAAAAGGATAGCACTTGGCTGATGAAATGGCTCAGCATGTCAAAATGCTTCCTTCACAAGTCTGGTGTAAGATCCTTGGAACTTACAGTGGAGAGAGAGAGAACTCATGCCAAAAAGTTGTCCTCTGATTTCCACATGCACACTATGACACATACACTCATTCACAAATATCACACATGCAATAATTACAGTGATGATGGTGATGATGATGATGAAAGGAGTAAAACTTTTCCTATGAGAATCGTTACACTAGGGGAAGCAACAAGAGTCACAATAGGTTAAAACCCAGAATCTGAGCAAAGAAAGTAAGAAATCAACTTGTCCTCAAGAGGTAGATCTGTCCCCAACTCTCCAGTTCTTAATATATGAGGACCGGATAAAGACATCATCATAAGCAGTTGGTAAACATTGATGCACACCTTTCCCCTTCTGCAGGCATAAGGAGAATAGTAGAAAGCCCATTATGAAATAGACAAGTTCTCTGAGGTATAGAGAAGCAAGGCTGGGAATCAATCAAAGCATACAGAGAGCACTCTGCTAGGCACATGATAATCTGCTGATACTTATTGGTTCTCTCTTTTAAAGCAGTCTCTCAGAGCAGTTCAAAACCTTTCAAAAGTAAGGATCTCTTCATAAACACATGCCGTGTGTTAATAATATAGTCCTTTGGTCTTCCAATTGATATTGATTAGGAGAGACTAACCTGGGAACCTCTTTCAGAAAACCCCACATACCACAGATTACTTGCCCAGGCGTGGATATAAATGTGAAAGAGGAAAAAGTATGCAGGTCTTGAGTTCTGTTCCTCACATGGGTTTTGCTGATGTCTGTGGTACAGTGACTGCTCTGAAAAGAACTGAGCTCTGCTCTTGGATGTCTCCACTTGTAAAGAAGCAGGATGATCTCTGGCCATGAGTTCCTGGAATGGCTTACATGTACAACTCAGGTCTTGCTTGACTTCTTATTTTGTGCGCTCTAACCTCCAGATAGTTGCAATCTTCCCTGCCCTGAATTAGTTCTCAAGAGGTAGATCTGGGCCCTGAGTCTCCAGTTCTTAATATATGAGGACTGAATAAAGACATAGTCATAACTGGTTGGTAAATATTATTGGTGCACACCTTTCCCCTAACGTAGGCTTAAGGAGAATAGTAGAAGACCCATTTTGAAGTCATTATCAGGAGCAGCAAAGTCAACATTTTCATTTTCATCTGTTTCTTAGATTTTTCAAATTGTAGAATGAATAAGGTGTGATTGTGAGTGTGCTGGCTAGTTTTATGTCAACATGACAAGAGTTAAAGTCATCTGAGAGGGAAGATGCTCAATTAAGAAAATGCCTCCATGAAACCCGGCTGTAGGCAAGCCTGTAGGGAATTTTCTTAATTGGTGATTGATGGGAAAGGGCCCAGCCCATTGTGGGTGGGGCTATCTCTGGGCTGGTGGTCCTGGGTTCTATAAGAAAGTCAGGCAGGAACCCCAGTGGCGTGATAGAGACAACAACCCACTCACAAAACTTTCAACTCCAAATTTAGCCTGTCTATAAAGAATGCAGACATGGGGAATGGATCAGACTGAGGGAATGGCCAACCAATAACCGGCCTAACTTGAGACACATCCCATGGGCAAGCATCAATCCCTGACACTATTAATGATACTAGGTTATGCTTGCAGACAGGAACAAATTGTCCTCTGAGAATCTCCACCCAGCAGTTGACTCAGACAGATGCAGACACTCTCAGCCATACAATGGATGGAGCTTGGGGATGCTTCTGGAAGAAGAATTGCAGGGCCTGAAGGGAATAGGAACTGCACAAGAGACCAACAGAGTCAACTAACCTGGACCCTTGAGGCTCTCAGAGACCGAACCACCAACTAAAGAACACAAATGGGATGGACCTAGGCCTCCTGAACATATGTAGCACATGTCCAGCTTGGTCTTCATGTGGGTCCTGAACAACTGGGATGGTGGTTATCCCAAAAGTTGTTGCCTGTACATGGGATATGTTCTAGCTGGGATGCCTTGTCTCGCCTCTGTGGGAGAAGAAGTGCTTAACCTTGCAGAGACTTGAAGTGCTAGGGTCAGGGGATTCTCAGGGGGCGGGGTCACTTGCACAAAGGAGAAGGGGAGGGAGGATAAGGGAAGGATTGAGGGAGGGGGTGACAGGGAGAGGCAGTGAGAGGGATGTAAAGTGAATAAGTAAAAACAAAATAAATAGTTAAGAGAAAGAGCGAAAGAAATGAAGAAAGGCAGAACAAACCGATTAGTAGTAAGTACCATAGGATGGTCTCTACATCAGCTCTTTCCTTCAGGTTCCAGCCCTGCTTGAGTTCCTGTCCTTGATTTCTTCAATATTAGACTACAACATGGAATTGAAAGCCAAATAAACCCTTTCCTCCCCAACTTGCTTTCTGATTATGATCTTACACAGCAGTAATAGAACTCCTAAATAAGGTAAAAAGTTGTAGCAAAATCTTGATGGGAGGACCCACAAAGAAAACAATGTGCTCTTATTTCAACAAATAGTTAAACCTTAAATGAAATCTATGTATGAAGTAAAGAGAAACACATAGATTATTTTTCATTGCTTCAAACTAGTCTAAAATTAAAAAAAAAGAACACATTTTCAAACAAGTCAAAACCAATGTACGGCTCACAGGAACCTGGTAAGAGTGCTGAAGGATACCAGAGCAAGTGGGAAGGGAGCAGGAAGAAAAGGAAAGCTGAGCCGCTCAGTTGAGGCACACGCCTTTAATCCCAGAGCTTGGGAGGCAGAGGCAGGCGGATTTCTGAGTTCGAGGCCAGCCTGATCTACAGAGGGAGTTCCAGGACAGCCAGGGCTATACAGAGAAACCCTGTCTCTGAAAAAAAGAAAGAAAGAAAGAAAGAAAGAAAGAAAGCAAGCAAGCAAGCAAGCAGAAAGGTGGGGAGCATTGGACTGCAAACATTTTATCTTTTTATGATAAAATATTTTAAAATAGTTTTAAAATATCATTTTAAATTTATTATACTTAAAATAGTTTTAAAAATAATTATTTTTGATTATGTGTACGTGTCTGTATCTCTGTGTGGGTATGTGTATTTGAGTGCAGATGCCTTCAGAGGCCAGAGGATGGTACCAGATTCCCTGGACTTTGAGTTATAGGTAATTGTGAGCTGTCCAATGTGGTGTGTGGAGAATAAGAACTGAACTTGGGCCAGCTAAAAGAGGAGCAAGTGTTTATAACATCCTAGTTATCTCTGTGGATCCACATTTCATCTTGTGAATATTGTATGGCTCACATTAACTGGGGGGATTTGTCAGTGTACATGGATCATATACACATACATACAAGATTGTTTATATTCTTGATCTACCACTGTATACTCAGCACACTGGCTGGATCACATAGCATTTTCAACAACAGGGTGTGAGTTACTATTTCTTCAAATCCTTACATTTGCTGTATTTTCTTATTATTTTGATAATAGCCATTTTAACTGCAATAACATGGTATTTTAGCATAATTATTTGCATTCCGCTGATGATGAAGGTCATTAAACATTTTCCATATATTTATTGGCCATTGACAGTTATTTTTGATAAGTATACATATACAAAGTAGAGTTCATTTTCGTTGTAAAAAAACCCCCAAATCTTGTCAATTGAAGCAAAATGGATGGGACTGGAGGGCATTGTGTTAAGTGAAAATTAGCTGGGCACAGGAAGATAAAAGAAGAACCATACATTCTTTCTTTTACACAGAAGCTAAAAAGAAGGCCTGGAAAGAAAGTAGTGATGACTAGGGATTTGAGTAGGTGCGGGTGGTCACAGTGGAAGGAGCATGGCTTCATATGACAGGTGCGTACTAAATGTGTGCTATGGAAATAGTACTGAGCCCGCCCTACTCATTGTATGGTGAATATGTCAACAAGAGAACTTAAAACAAACCAACAAAATGTAGATGCAGTGTCAGCCTTCCAAAATTGAAAGGTAGGATCCCTGGCTTTTTACTTTACAGGTGATGAAAGCTCTCCAAGACTTTAATTTCTAGAGGTCTGAAAATTTGCAGAATTCATACCTGGATAAGCTTGACTCCAATTTATCCTTACTCTTCTCTCTCTCTCTCTCTCTCCCCCCGCCTCTCTCTCTGCCTCTCTCTTGCTCTCTCTGTCTCTCTGTCTCTGTCTCTGTCTCTCTGTCTGTGATCTACCTCTGTCATGTCTATTGCATAGGCAAAATTTTAGATAAGACTCATTGAAAGCAACATGAGAGATGTGTTTCTCTTCTCCACAGTAGTAAACATGATAATTAACATAAAATTATTCATCTTTGTCTGCATAATTCTGATTAAATAGCCACATGAACACAGAAACAGCCCTTTTGTGATTAGGTTGATTGGTATTTATGGTCCTTAATGAGACATAATACAGTCATTTGTGCAAACCATGAACATATCGTCAACCCAAGTTGTCATGTAGCCAAGTGGAAATGACATAGGATGTAGAATGTAGCTCATCTCTCTGCGCGTGATTCCTATAGCACTGATGGAAGTCTACTGCACTTGTTCAGGACTGCTGTTTGCTTCTATCTGAGAATAGCGAATCTATACAAAAAGCCTTTTTGAATTTTATTTTTTTTACTTTGCTTAGTGTTTTGAGTTGATCATAGATTTGTGTATATGGATGACTAATATAAAGATCCTGTGCACACTTTATTCCAGTTCAATTAGTGATGATACTGACCACACCTACGATGTAGCACCACATTAGTATTCTGACTTGAATATCATCCATCACTTTTATTAAGCGTTACTGAGATTTAATTTCACTAATTTTTGTGAGTATGTGAGAGTGTGTGTGTGTGTGTGTGTGTATGCATATGTGCACTTAGTTCTAGGAAAACGTCATCATGTGATCATGGGTGTAACTTTTTGTACTTGCTACCACAATCAGGTCCCACAAGGTTCTATTAGTACAGCAATCCTTCATCTTCCCTTCCTGTATACACTGTCATGTTTTTCCTGTCCCCCACCTCAGCACGTCCTCCTGTCTTTTACACTGAAAATAGCTGCTTCTATAATGTGATATGAAAGGAATTGTATTAAAGACTGCACATCTTCAAAACTAGCAATTTATTTCTTTACTAAGACAGGATCTCATGTGGCCCAGGCTGCCTTTGATTTTGAACTAAATCCTGATCAATGTCTCCATTTCCACAGTGCTGTGGTTACAGACATTTACCACCACACCCATTTTATATAGTGTTAGAGACTAAACCCAGGGCAATATGTATGTCATGCCAGTACTTTACCAAGTTATCTACAGCCCCAGACCCCATGCTGGATATTTGAAAAACCAAATTCCAGCAGGCTATACACACTTTATTTTGTTTGTTCTTGAAAGCACAAATTATAATCATCATCAGATCATGAACAATTTCTTTCTTTTACTTTATTTATTTTTTTTAAGAAAATGGACAAGGAACGGAGTAAACTTTGCCCAAACTGCAGTTTTTTAAGTGCATCAGAAGCAAATTGCAATTGCTTCTCTGACATGAGTGCTGTTTTGAGCCCTGCATTATAACTTGAACTGCCTGCTAAATGGGCTGTGCGAGTCTCCCCATTGGTCTTGTACAAAAATACAAATATGTACATATATGTGTGGATATATGCGCACACACAGTTTTAAAGCCTCTTAAATCGAATGCTTCTCAGACAAAAGCACACATAGATGTTCTCAAAAGAAAAGAATTAAAAAGTTAACTCTATTACTGGGAATGAACAAGAATAAATTTGAAAAGAACAGAGAAGCTGATGAATAAAACATCCATATTTATGAACTTCACTGTTGGGAGAATTCCCATATTCTTCATTTAAAATACTAAAAAGCAAGGGAAGGGTTTGTTCTTCATTAAGAAATAATTCTACTATAATTGCTTGCTCAGTCAAGTCTTTTGCAAAACAGACACATGCAATTGATTTTGTAGAATGATTGAAATTCCATAAAGGCAGGAAAGAAGCTTTTGATTTCATGGTTGAGCTGAGGAAAAGAGGAACATTCTTGCCTAACACACAGGAAATTATTTTATTCATAAGGAGATAGAACAGTACTGTAAGTCTGATGGTAAAGCTGCCAATATGGCCGAATGGACCTGATAACACAACTGGGAAGTGGTGAATTCTAATTTAATTTACTACAGCCATAATTTACCCATTTTCTCTTAAGTAGAAGAGCTTTGTGGACCACAGAAACAGAAGGAGAATCCAGCCACCAAGTAAGGATATGCTTTCCTTAAGGAAGCAGAGTAATGATCAAAAAAAAATATTTCTAAAACAAAAATAATTTGACTTTTACAATACTATCCAAAGACCCAGTGAAAATGCTGTGGTCTGAAAGTCTGTGCCTTCTCAAATTCAAAAACTAAAACATAACTTCTGGATTGGGGAAATGGTTTACTGGGTAAAAGACTCAGTCTGGATTCCCAGAACCCACATAAAAGCAGGATGAGGTAGCCCTACCTAGTCATATGTAGTTCTACCACTCCTATGGTTAGGTGGAAGAATAGCTCAAAGGCTAGTTGATCTCAGGTATACAGTAATATACAAGAGAATCTGTCTCAAACAAGGTAGAAAGTGAGAGCTGACAGTCAAAGCTGTCATCTGACCTTTGTGTGCATAAATGTGCATGGATGGAATGCACATAAGCACACTAATGCACAGAAATATACATATATACATGTACACCCACAAGATGCTTGTCTCCTATACTCTACAAAACTGCTCCCAATGTGATAGTACTAGAGAGAAAGGGAGACTTTGTGGGAATCCTTTAGAATAGGAATCTTCATACAGGGATTGGTGTCCTTATTAAAGATCCCCCTCAGTCCTGAGGGAGTGTTTTATACCTAGGATAAAACATCTATGAATAGGAAAGCAGATACCGAGGTGCCTGGATTCACATATTCCTGTAACATACACTTCTACACAAATACACACACACACACACACACTATATTTTTAATTATTGATTTCTGAATAGTTGCCCTATGATTTTTATTTGCAGCTTTATTATCTGTTCTCCTGTTTACTAAAACTCTATGCATTCTAATTCCTAAATTAAAATTTGGTACTACCAAACACCAACTTCATGCAGAATAGATACATAGCTACTTCTATGACTATAGATGGTGGCAGTAGAAGAGGAACCAATGACAGGAGAGTCATCAAATACCATCTTGATGACACCAAAGTGTCCATCTCCATGACTGTCTGAGGGTTTCTGGGCAAGAGCACGCCTCTGTAAAGGTATTATAAAAAAGGTGATAAGAAGTCAAGGAGATAGACACATGATGGCCAAGCATGAAAACCATAGAGGGAAGAGTTAAATGTGCTATAAGCACCTCCTGATGTAGGGGTCACATGAAGTCCTGCCAGTGGTTTGTAGGCTTCAAATGTCAAGGTAACAGGAAGCAGCCCCAATGTATACCAGAGAACATGGCATTCCAAAAAAGTAAGAATGAAGGAAGAGAGAGAGAGAGAGAGAGAGAGAGAGAGAGACAGAGAGAGAGAGACAGAGAGAGACAGAGAGAGAGATGGGGGGAGAGGGAGAGGGAGACACAGAGAGAGACAGAGAGAGAGACAGAGGGAGAGGGAGAGGGAGACAGAGAGAGGTCATAATACATTCAAATACGGATTTTCCAAGTTGTTAAAGCTGAGAGTTTAAAGATATTTAGTGCTCATGGATAGTTTTCTGGGGTCTTCCTTAGACACTTGGTACCATATTATATTTCTTTGATGTGACACAAGGTGCTATTCTAAAGAACAGACAAATAAGCCCACCATGATTATCCCACAAAATCTTGGATTTTCATGAAAATAAAAGTCTTAATTGATAGGTGTTTGAGGAGGGGCAATTGTTGCTGTTGTTGTTTATAAAGGTGTGGCCTCTGATAGGTCATCCACTCTCCAGTAGGCAGTGCCACACCTAAAAGTATACACAGCACATACACTAGAGTAGTCAACTAGTTGTTAAATTAAAAATAAAAGAGAACACAAAGTTGGTAGTAAGAAAAGGATGGTGGATCTGGGAAAAACTGTGGTGAATATCATCTAAATACAGTATATGAAAATTTCAAAGATTTAATAAGATAAGCAAGGTCTCAGTTCTTGCTGGTTATACTGCAATAGCTTCTTCAGCCATTTAAAGGAGGAGGAGGAGGAAGAAGAAGAAGAGGAGGAGGAGGAGGAGGAGGAGGAGGAGGAGGAGGAGGAGCAGGAAGAAAGATAGTGTCCTGAGTTTAAAATGGAGTAAAACTATCAATCAGTATTATGATAGAATAACACAACAATTTCTTTTTATCTTTTAATTTCAATCTATTATATACATATCTTCTTGGATAATGTATGGTTCTGGAGAATGCTAACATTTTAACACATTAAGGTACATTTTTTAAATAAAAATTAACTCAATGTAAAGCACAAAATTCCTTAAGCCAGAAGATAAAACAACTGAAAATAGTTCCAGCAAGTCCTTGAATATGACCAAATTCACTAGGCTTCTCCCTACTAGGGTAAAGAAAGCAAGCTGAAATGAAGACTCTGAGACCAGATAACCCCCAGAAGAAGCGGAAACCCGCTGAGCTGCTTGGAGAAAGTCCCAGACAGATTAAATGCCTTGGAATGGATGCTCTCCAGCCTGTTGAGCTGTCTGCAGGCTGTGCAGTGTGCTCCAGGTGACCAGCTGTATGAGATGGCATTGATGCTGGGCTGAACTTTGGTGATACAACTAACGAATTATTTTTGTCCATATTAAGTGACCCTTCACCCATATTCCCATAAGTAAACCCAATAAAACTCATTGGGGCACCAAGTTGGACTTCAGTGATATCTGTACTTTGGTCTGTGCTGGACTCCATATCTGTGGTAGGTAGACAAGTATAGTGTCTCCCCAGGAAAACTTCTGTCACACCACAGCTGGAAAGAGAAGTTGCATTCAACAGATGATGATGGATTACCATACTGCAGGTTACATCATCTCCAGTGTGCTTCTGAAGGAGTTATCTACAGTGTGAAAGTATTCCCTGGAAAGAGGCTTTGGTATTTCACTCTGGCTAAAACAATCTTTATTTCTTCTTTAATGGTGAAAGAAGATTATTAGGCTTAAAAATGCTCAATTTTTTTATTTTATTTATTTTTTTTTATTTTATTTATTTTTTTTTTAGTGGTTATTATTTGGTGCACTTGTTCAGAGTGATAGGAAGCTTGCAGATTCTCTGACACACCCCTGTCATAAACTTTAACCTGTTAACTGTTGTACATTTCTTATATTGTCTTGTTTCTTTTTCTAAGCAAGAGTACATGAGTAAGCTTCTCCCAGCCCGGTCATGACCATGTTTAAATGAGGAATTCTCACATAAGTATTCATGCTTATTATTATGATGGTGTGTCTGTATGCATAGATGGGGTGTGCCCTGGATTATCCAGACATTCATGGACACTTTCCCATTCTCCTTTACTGATGATACACGTTTATGGTATCTTCTGAGTTTACCATTCAGGCTCCACTTGGCACCAGGGAGTAGTGGAAGGGAGAGGAGAGGGAGAGAGAGAGGGAGACAAAAGGGAAAGAGATACTGAGACACAGACAAAGAGACTGAATGAAGGATTTTAGGATGGTCCAAACTATTTGGTAAGATTTAATTTGAGACTATGTTGAACATGAATAATCCGGCCAAGCTGTGCAATTGCATCCCTCTTTATTGTTTATATTCCCCAACATAAATCTTCAGTCAGTTCATGTTGATTACATACACATATTAATTACAAAGCATGACAAGCTATTAGTGTATCCAATAACTTTGAGGGCACCTGAAAATCTTTCCTGAAATATAGGCTCCAGAACCCCCAAGGTATTATTATTATGTTTGAGATAATGATGTCATGCCAATATAGTCTGACCAAGGACTGTTGATACAATAATCCATATATTCTTGAATTTGGGCCTATTAGCTCCTTAGGCTTAAAGAAAAGAAGGAAATAAATGCATGCAAGCATGAAGTACTGAGTAATATGCTGGCATCTTTTAGTAAAATGTTTAACAATGTTATTTGTCTTTTCTAATTTATATGAACTGAGTAAAATGTAAGACCACGATACCTTATCAGTATTTTGCTGAATTTAGAATGATAATTATTAAAACAATAGGTTTATTTTATTATTTCTAATTTTGTGCCTGTGCATGCCTTTGTGGGGGTATGTTCACATGAATAAAATTGAACACTTAACCCAGAGAGGGCATCAGCTCACCTGGAACTAACGTCAGACAGATGTGAGCTACCCTAATGTGAGTAGTGGGAACACTTTTTTTTCTATGAAAAAGCAATACACCACGCCTTCTAACTCCTGAGTCATCTCTCCAGCCCAGAACTACAATTCTTAATATTGTTATTATTTAGTAATCTGGGATAGTTTGTTAAATGATAACTGTTTTGGGGGACTGTTAGTTGAACATTACTTATTTTTCATTGTTCTAGTATAATTCTTAGTATGGATGAATGGTTAAAAATTTTCCTTAAGACCATTTGAGTGTTTACCTAAACCATTTCTGCCTTACTACATTAAATATTACCCCAGATAACACATTTTTTTATCCTGACATAATTTTTTCATTGAATTTTTTGTAATTAAATATTTCAAAAGATTTAAAAACTTTTTATCATGTCTCTCCCCTTGCTTTTACACCATTAGAATCAGAAAGGAGAATGGAGTGAGAACATATTTTATATCAAGTTTGTGACTATATTAAAATTTAAAATTTCAAATACCTCCTTGAATGTTACTTAGTGAACTTTTCCTCCATGTATTTAATTAGATTTTGACAGAGATTTACTTTTTTAAAAATAAATTTTAAGGGTACTGGGATTCAATTTGAGCTCAAATGTGCTAAGTAAGTGCTTTACATCCCTAGTTAAGGAGCTTCACTATCCTTGGTTACATTAACCTGATTGATCAATGAATGCTGACCAGTCAATGTACAAAAGTTTGCCTCATTGGAGATAGCATCCTGGGGATGGATCAGAAGAACCAGTGAGTGCAACTCTGCTTTTCAGGACATAAAGGATAAATAACCTGTACTCCTAAACAGGTTAATTGCCTGAATGTTTCACTAAGCAAACACATGTGAAACTCACTCTCTGCCAGGCATGGACTTGAGGTCTGATATACTATGTTATAGAGTGGCCTGTGATGATCTCCATCTGGTGACACAATGAAAAACTATAAACATAAAGGTAAACTCCTTGAACACTGAGCTTCTCTGTAGAGCACGACCACCCACCATACAGAGGCCAAGAGCACTAGCAGCAAGCAAGTAGAAGAACCAATACAGGACTCTCTAGTCTGTATGCTGGTCAAGATGATGGGGTGTCCTATCCACTCTTGGAAATCTAGGAGCCTGAGTAGGTCATATTCTTCACTGTAAGGTTAAGTCCTGGGAAATCAAATCAGAGGGTGAGTCTGAGCCTGTCTCGATGTAAGAACAGTAAACATTGGCCCCAGAGCAGTGTTCTCCTGAGAGTGCCCTTCCTCAGTTCAGACAAGAGCCTGAAGCATAGTATATGGGAAATGAAGTATGTAATAAAACATTATATGTGATGATCTATTGAAAGTGGACTATCAACCAAAGAATACACATGGAGGGACCCATGGTGCTGGCTGCATATGTGGCAGAGGATGGCCTTGATGGACATCTGTGGGAGGAGAGGCCCTTAGGCCTGAGGGTGTTCAATGCCCCAGTGTAGGGGAATGCCAGGGCAGGAAGATGGAAGGAGGTGGGTGAGGAAGCACCCTTATAGAGTCAGGGGGAGAAAGGATGGGATAGAGGGTTTCCTAAGGGAAGACATGGAAAGAGGAAAACACTTGAAATGTAAATAAGGAAAATATCCAAGAAAAAAAGATGGAGAAAGGTGAAGGAGAGGCTGTACTAGTTAGAATTTCGATTTTCTTCTTTATATCTTTTGATGACTTTTACTTTTAAAGTCACTTTATTTATGTTAACTCTCTCTCTCTCTCTCTCTCTCTCTCTCTCTTTCTCTCTCTCTCTCCCTTTCCCTCCTCCCAATCTTTCTAATCTTGACATGCTTGTGGTATGGCACACGTTTGGAGGACAACCTATGTGAGTTGCTTCTCACTTTTCACCATGTTTAAAGCAGGGTCTCTCCTGCCATTCTCTGCCACTACTCTGAGTACCATCCTCAAGCTACCAGAGATTTCATTCTCTTGTCTTCATCTTCCATCTTGCCTTCAAATACAGAGATGAGAGTTTATGCCACTTCATTAGAATCCCCCCCCCCCCCCAAGAGCATGGAACTCATCAGTTCATCTGGTTTATGTGGCAAGTGTTTTTCCTGGCCCTATACTTTTTAAATGAATAAAACCCACTTTAAAAAAATAAACCTTATAGAATTCTTTCAAAAATTAGTCTGCATTATTTGACTTTAGAGCATTTATTTAGAACTTTTATTTTTAATAATAGACTTAGCAAAATAATCAATAAGCTGATCAGAATGCTCACTGTTTGAGACACTAAGACTGTGCAATTTGGAATGTGATCTATTCTTGTCATTGCTTTCTTCATCAAAGTGGGGAGTGTAGACTAATTAAATATGAAACAGGATCACACTGTGAGGACAAGGCAGGATTTATTAATGATCAGGACATACAATACAATCCATCTCAGTGACCTTAAATATCCAGATATCTGGAAAGAAATACAATTTATTTGATTAAACAAAAGATTAAGTGTATTGGAATAAAATTCATCTAAGTACTTAAAAGTTAACATTTGTGATAATTTATTTTAAAAATTAACACACAAATAATGTCAAGTTGTTTGTAGATTACCCACTCATCTTGATATATTTTTCACTTGTGAATACAGGTACACTGTAAATTTATATGACATCTTTGACAATTTCTCATTATAATAGGCAGCAGTGAGCTCCCTCAATGTGGGTCATCCTCCCACTTCCCTTGTTCCACAGTTTATTAGCAAATCTGCAATATCTAAGTTATGATACTTTCTCTTACAGCGTGCTTATGGTTACCTGTAATTTGTAGGAAAGTATTTATTCTGCAGAGGGGGCAGATCTGGTTTACAACCAGCGTTCTACTAATATCTCTTACATAACCATCAGTGACCCACTTAATCTTGGTGAGCTTTTCTGTAAAATGTTGATAATGAGGCCATTTTGAAGACTGATGATCATGTATACAGTTTCTCTGCACCAGTGTATATGATCGATAAATGGGTGCTATTATTCTTGTAAAATAGTACCCTAGCTGGTGATGGAATATTGGATTAAAAATTAAAGAACAGGAATGGAGCGAATAGCTCATTTTAGACAATGAAGAAAGTGTCATTCAAGACACAAATACTCATCTTCCCTGAAGCTGGAGATTGTATCTTGATACCCTTTTAGACAGAAGAAGAGCATTATGGAGGGAAAATCATAGGAGATGTAAAATCTTACATGTCTATAAGCTATTTTTCATGGTGTTAATCCTTCAACGATGTCGTTTATGTATTTTGGGGGTATTAACAAGACTTAATAGTTTCAAATATTTTGAAACAAATTGGGTTATGGTTTTTGTCTCAATATTTTATTACTAGTTTTATTGTTTTTCCCCTTTCCTATGCAGTTTCCTCCCCCCTCTGCCTCCCATGATTAATTCCTTCCCCCTTCTAAGTGGGATTGGAGCATGCTCACTTGGGCCTTTCTGCTTGTTACACTTTTGTAACACTTTTGTGGGTTGTATCCTGGGTATTCTGTACTTTTTAGTTAATATCCACTTATCAGTGAGTACACACCATGTGTGTCCTTTTGGGTATGAGTTACCTTACTTGGGATGATATTTTCTAGTTCCATTCATTTGCCTGCAAAATTCATGATGTCCTCATTTTTAATAGCTGACTAGTATTTCATTGTGTAAATGAACCACATTTTCTGTCTCCATTTTTTTTTTTTTTGTTTGAGGAATATCTGGGTTATTTCTAGCTTCTGGTTATTACAAATAAGTGTCTCAAAATTTAAGTAGTTAATTTTTGTCTTACTTTGTTTTTAACAGTTATGTCCATCCTTGCCTTTCTGCCATGTACTAAGAATTACATTAGACACTAGATTAGGAGATAGTTCTACTTTGCTGATATCTCCCTGATTCACTGCAATCTCTTATAAATTTTTCTGACTTCCCAAAGTCTTTGACTCTTAATTTCCTTCAGTGATTATAGGATCAACCAAATTCCCTTGAACATGGCACTCCATGATCTGCATCTGTACCTTCTTCCACTAGCCAAAGAAAGATTTCAACTCAGTAGTCACTGAATTCATATCACTATTCAGATATAGAAGCAGAGAGATTCCAGCATTGTCATAGTCATTTGGTAGCCCTCTGATTCCAGCAGACCCTTTGTGTAATGTGGCCCTCCTCTCAGAAGCAATCTCTCCTTGTGGGATCTTCTCTCCTTGCATTTCTCTCTTCTGTACGTCTGCATATTGTGCACCACTTTATAGCCCTCCTGTGGTGTTCTGTAATGTTCTGCTATAACTGTACTGAATCACGAGTTCCTTAGACGTACAGAATACATATATCTCCAAATAGCTGGAATTTTGTCTCAAACATTGAGGCTATATGAGAACCTGCTGACTACTCAGTAAACACACAACAGTAATCTTTGCACTTTGCCATGTTTCCTTCATGTTGATCAAAAACATGAGCCTGTGATAGTCTAAAGGATAAGATAGTAGGAACTCACTCTAGAAAATGAAAACAAAGCTAAGCACCCTCAATCAGGAAAACAGAAGTTCATGCCTTGTTCAGGTCTAAACCTCCAGCCCAATGACATTGCTTGTTTAATATACGCAAAGTTGATTCTATACATTGAAGCAAATACCCTTGGCAGAGTTACTGTTCCCCATTTATTTTCCTATTGGAAATTATGGGGTTAACCTGTAACAGTTTAACACTTTGTCTCCCCTACATTCATCCTATCATGTGATCATAATGAGCACATACCCCTTTATCTGGAATAATCCCTGGGTACAGTTGTTCTGGTTTTTGTTTTCAATCTCAAATGCATTTTCAGATTAATAGTCAACTATGGTTATTTCTGACTCACTCTCCATACTAACTTCATATGATTTCACTCTCACAGCCTGTTCTTGAACTAACCAACAAAGTGACACAATCATTTGGGTACTAGTCCTGTATCATCAGCCTTAGTAGTACTTACTACTACCTTAGTAGTAGTTGACTCATAATGCTATCAATATTAATGGTATAAATATAAGCAGTAGTTTTGGGAGTTAGAGATGGTTGGATGGTTAAGAATGTTTGGTGCTCTTGCAGAGGACCAGTGTTCAGTTCCCAGCACTAATGCCAAGTGGCTCCCAAGTGACCATCACTCCATCTCCAGGAGATCCAAAACCCTCTTGTGGACTCCTCAGATACCATCATTCACACACACACACACACACACACACACACACACACACACACACAGAGAGAGAGAGAGAGAGAGAGAGAGAGAGAGAGAAGAAATAAAAATAAGAATCAATATAAAATAGATAAAAGACTCTATGATATACAACTTTTGAATCTGACCTTTAATATAAGAACAAGTACTTTCCTCTTGGAAGAAATGCTAAATGTTACCAAACTGAGGACATTGCTGAGGATTTGAAATAAAATATATGCATTTTTCACTCAGTAAATGATTATGTTTTTTTGTGTGTCATCAGCTGATTATGTTTCAGAATAAATACACTTGATTAAGTTAAAATGCACAAACAAGAAGTAGAAATTATGTAAATTTCCTTTGTTTAACTAGTGCTTTTCTTTTAAAGGAAGAAGATATTCTTCATGGAAATGTATGAGTTGACATTATAGTTGAATCATACTTTATCATGTAAATGCATATTTACAATATTTTTAAAAGGTAGATTATGTAAATCATTTAGGGACATACAAATTGTGGATTATTTATCAGCCAGAAGATTATGCATTTAGGAACATGTTTAAAAGCTTATTCTTCAACATTCTTCTCTTGGTTGATATAGTTGATATTTCCATTGTGTGCTTTATTTAGGGAAAATGTGCAAGAAAGACTTATGCAATGAGGAGCTGAGTGATCATGCAACAGCAATCAATTCAGAGTGCTAACTATGATCATCATCTTAAATATACTACATAGCTTTTAAAAATAAATCTCTTTATTCTTTGAGATATTTCTTGCATCTTTTCTGTTAAATATGGAAACCCCACATCTATTCAAGGTAAAAGTACAGATGGGAATGCTGGGGGAGATAGCTTTGATGGCAGAGTGCTTGCTTTGAGTCATAAGGAAATAAGTTTGAGTCTCCAGCACACATGTAAAAAAAAAATCCAGGTGTGTTTTTGTATGCCTGTAATCTAAAAGCAAGAGGTACAAACTAGAGCATTTCCAGGGCTTGCAACCAAGTCAGTTTGTTGAACTGATGAACTCCAATTTTAACTGGCTGAGGTTTGGTTAACAACATCCCTCTTTTCTCTATTCAAATTTAAAAACCAACTAAGAGACAAAGGAGTTATGCAGATAAAAATAGAACACTATTTTTCTATGGATAAAGATGCGGAAGAATATAACCTAGTGGGTAAGCAAGCATCTCCATATTTCATTTTCAAATAAAGTATTTCTCTCACTGAACCTATCTCAAAAAATAAAGTGGAGAAGAAATTGTGAAACACACATGATGTTGATCTCTGGCTTCACATATGCATGAGCCCACACACATGCATATATACACACACAAATAATACAAAGATAAACATATATATATATATATATACACACACACATATAAGTATCTATATATCTATATACATAGATAAACAGTGATAACATTCTACTGAACTCTATTATTCTAAGAGGGCTACCTATAGAGGATTTTCTTTGTCTCTATGTCTTCATTTCCTCTGATTTTTAAAGAGCTGCTCAAGAGATCTGGCCTACAGGCTACTAGTTAGCTATGTCAATGCATTCATTCAGTTATTATCTCTGGGAGTTTGGTATTAACTTTCAGAATTGATAGAGGATTAGCATCCCCTACATTAGCTTGGAATCAGATAAGAGTTTGGGAGTAGGTACATCAAGCTTTCCCCTAGGACTCTGTGATTTGTGGAAAGCCCCACTCCCCTTCCTTAGTCTAGGCAGAAACTTCGGGACTTGAGTATTTTAAAAATTGTCTAAGGAAAGTCCAAGAGCATCTTTTCTGGTGTCATGGGAATGCATAGACAACTGCTGCCATGTCCCCTCCTGTAGGAAGTCAGGCAGCACATCAAGACAGTAGGCTGCCCTGGTGCTTTCAAGGCTGTGTATGTGGTTATGGGACGTTAGAGAATGAAATGTCAAAAACAGGTGAGGCAAGGAGCTGGCTGGGATTATTGATAGGGTTTGTTAAGCAACATCCCTCTTCTCTAGTGAAATTTAAAAACCAACTAAGAGGTAAAGGAGGTAGGCAGATAAAAAACGAAATATTGTTTTTCTAGGATAAAGCTAAGGAAGAATGAGACTGGGTGGGTGAGTATCTTCATATTCCACTTTCTTTTCTTTTTAAAAAATATTGTTTATTTAATGTGTATGAGTACACTGTAACTGTCTTCAGACACATCAGAAGTGGGCATCAGATGGTTGTGAGCCACCATGTGGTTGCTGGGAATCGAACTCAAGACCTCAAGAGCATTCAGTGCTCTTAACCACTGAGTTATCTCTCCAGCCCTATATTCCACTTTCATATTAAGAAATATGTGTCTATAGATTAATCATGAACTGACAGCATTGACCAGCTGTGTGGTAGTTTCATTGACACAAAGACAAAGCTAACTCTGGGGCAGCTGTTTCCTCAAACTAAGGAATACAGGGAAGGTTTGATTTCAACAAGCCTCTTTTATAGGTGCATGTGGGGGGTGGGGGGGACTCACCAGTAAGATAACTAAGGGAATATAGAGATGGCTCAGGAAGAAGTGCCTTTGGGTCAATATGAGGACTTGATCAGTCTCTAAACATCAACATAAAAGCCAGGCATAGTGACACATACCTGTAAGCCTAACACTAGGATTTTAAGAGAGGAATATTCCCAGAGTACACTGGGTCTAATCAAACTGTGGGTTCTAAAATGAGATACACTATCTCAAAAGCAAAATCTTTAGAGGGAGCCACCTGGCTCACATGTGTTCGAGCGCTAGTGTGCGCACAAGCACACACACACACACACACACACACACACACACACTTTTCACATATACAGTATACACATAAACATGCACCACATATACCACATACATACATACTCACAGACACATAATTAGATAATAAAAAATAACTTAAGGAAGATAAAACTCAAATGGCTCACAAATATTCTTACAGAAAAATTTTAATGAGAAAGGGAAAAAATTTCCTTCCAAGCAACACTACATCATCCATTGGAAAAAAATGCATGAAATTAGACATTTGTCTTTGTGGAGAGGTAAATCCTTGTTCCTACTCCTGTGTTGAAGGCAACAGGTCATGGGATCACAAAAGAAATGCAAGCTCGAGTTTCTACTTTCAGGAAATTGCAATTTAACCAGACTGAACAACTGCTCAAATGACAGAGACTGAGCAGGAAGAGCCCAATGAATATGAAGGGGGAAATAAGTAAACACTAACTCTTTCTTAAGCTAAGTGTCCCAGAGCAGAGCTTTTCAAAGTAGACCTGAGAGGATGTGTGGTACTGGATAAGAAGGAAAGAGGCTGCTTATGCTTGCTAGCACTGGAAGGTATATGTGCACTTGTGTCTGTGTGTTTGAACAGGATGAGATTTGTGGAAAACTCTCCTGGCAGAGAACAGGGGACTGATTATACTGAGCATCTTTGAACTCCTGCTGTCTGTGGTTTTGGTTCAATACACACATAACTCTAGGGACTGAGTAGTCCATACACTCTCACTTTTCCTTCTAGGATGTAATATCTCTAATAGCCTATGTTATGCTAATTACCAACCAAATTATTCTCGTCTCATGATAATTTGCCAAAAGAAATAAATCAAGTGGAATGTGGCTTCCGTGAGAAGTGCTGGCTGAGACTAAACCATATCCCAGCATCGTCATGCTGATGGACAGCCTGATAGGAAAAGGGAAGGGGAAGTTTTCACAAGAAATGAAAAAGGATCTACAGGGATCGAAAGATTACTAAAAATCCAGGCTGTCTAGATGGTGTCAAGAGAGAGCTGATAAAGGGCGGGATTTGGTGGGATTTTCTTATATATGCTCCGCATTTAGAAGTTTAGGCGTCTTTCTAACTTTTTAAGACTGAGTGCTTATACCTAGTGCTTTTCAAATGTTCTTAGAGTTGGCTAAAGTAAATATATGTATAAAGATTCATCTATATTTATGCCATTCTCCTTGATTCGGTGACAATGTTATTGAGGAAATAATCACTAATGAAGAGGGAAGAGTAAGAAAAAGAAAGTTTTAGCAGGGCAGTGGTGGCGCACGCCTTTAATCCCAGTACTTGGGTGGCAGAGGCAGGCAGATTTCTGAGTTCAAGGCCAGCCTGGTCTACAGAGTGAGTTCCAAGACAGCCAGGACTACAGAGAAACCCTGTCTCAAAAAAAAAAAAAAAAAAAAAAAAAAGGAAAAAAAAGGAAAAAGAAAGTTTTTAAAATTGAAAATAGATTTATTTTCATATGATATATTTCACATAATTCAAGTAGGGAGGGGGAGTAGGAAGGGGGATGAGGGAAGAAAGCAGTTCCCCCCTTCCAGCAGACAAGAACACATACAGAGATCCATAGCCAGACATTATGCAGAGAATGAGAGATCTTGGAATATTTGTTTCTAAATGAGATGTTTCCACCAGATCCCTTCCCTCAGACCTTACGGAGTTTTGTTGAATCAAGAACTCACTTTATTAAACTAGGCACTTGCATATATATATTTGATTGAGTTATTTGTTTTCTTGATGCCCGATTTTTTGAGTTCTTTATATATTTTACATATGCACTTTCTATTGGCTGTGTGGTTGTTAAAAATATTCTCTTATTCTGTAACCTTCCAGAAAGCAAGTTTTTAAATGAGCCTAAATATTAGGAAACTTGTTAACAAAGAAAGTACAGTAACTTGGTGGGATCTCATAAAGCTGTCCAGTTGAGTTATGAAATTGTGTGCACTTTCTATTGTTGATAAACATTGAATTGTGAAAACAACACAGTGATCCTCAGCATTCCTAATTCTATGATCCTTTAGTACAGTTCCTCATGTTGTGGTGATCCCTAACTATAAAATTATTTTGTTGCTACTTCATAACTGTAGTTTTACTATGATTATGAATCATAATGTAAATATCTGATATGCAATATATCTGATATGTGACCCATGCGAAACGATCATTTGACCCACAAAGAGGTTGTGACTAACAGCTTGAGAACCACTGAAATAACACAAGAAATGCTTAGGTTGTAATGTTATGTAAGATATAAGAAAAAATTGTACATGGAGTAGACATATAAATATGGTCATATAAAACACTTAACATCCATGCTTGAGTTATATTTATGAGGAATTCTTTTGGGAATGCTTGGTAATATGTGTGTGTCAGTGTGGATGCATGTACCTGTATGTATGCATGGAGACCAAAGAAGGAGATGAGGTATCCCGTGGT
Organism: Rhynchomys soricoides; assembly: GCA_019843965.1. NCBI lineage: Eukaryota > Metazoa > Chordata > Mammalia > Rodentia > Muridae > Rhynchomys > Rhynchomys soricoides. The sequence goes on from JADRCH010000255.1 coordinate 2,015,958, forward strand.
ATCAATGTCTACTTTATTCCTTTGAGATAAGGTCTCTCTATGAAACTTCAGCTGGTCTGGAAGCCAGCAAGTTCCAACCATCCTTTAACCACATAGAACTGGGGATCAAGGTGTGAATGAATATTCATGACTTTTTTTTTTTTCTCATGGATTCTGGGAATTTTAAAATCAAGTTCTCATGATTTTGCAGCAAGCACTGTGATCCACTGATCCACTGTTTAGCCCTTGGAAAGCAACACTTTAAAAGAATATGTATATATTCCTATAGGTATACACTTTCACTTTCATTTAATGAAGAAAATATTAACTGAAATCATCTTTAGGTAGGGCTATCAAGTGAAATTGTTAAGTATTTTATGTACTGACACCAGCTTTTTTGTTTGTTTGTTTATTTGCTTTTGTTTGAGGATTGGGTCGCTGTACGAATTTTACGTGTATTTTCCCTTGCTTTTATTCTGATTCTTGATAATGATGACAGTGTATGTGTGTATATGTACTCAACATGTTATTATTAAATATAAACTGATTTATTTAATATAAGCTGATTTATTAAGTATAAACTGATTTAAGCAGATTTTTTTAAAAAAATACTCGTTATTACATGGATTTATGCTGACTGGTTGGGATCCAGGGTCTTGTATTTTGGTCAGACTCCTCAAGATTTATGTGACTTGCAGCACAGAAAATATTGATGCTCTGATTTTAGAGGCTACAATTGTTTTCTGATAAATCTCAATGCATGTGATGCTTGTGTTAACTTAAAAATAATAGGAGTATTATGATCTAGACCATTATGCTACATGAGAATGAAACCTTAGCAGTATGATTGCCTTCATAGGACCAATTTATGGTCCAATGTAGATGGAGGAAAATTTCTCAGGGTGGCATTGCTAGATGAAGAACTATAGGAAAAAAAAAATAGCAATCCAGAGAAGAAAAAACAAAAACAAAAACAAAACAGTTTTCTTCAGATATGGGCCCCATCCAAGTCCTAAGAGGTCAACCCTAAACACACATACACATATAAAAGGCCAGCATTAATTTGATTTAATGGCACATATAAACCCATGCCATAACAATAATTACATAAGAAGGGGTCATGAATTCAAGACGGTTGTGGTGATACATGGGAGGAGTTGGATCGGGGAAAGAGGAAAGGAGGAAATGATACAAGCACAGTGTACTTGCATACAGAATTCTCATATAGATAATAGGAAAAGGGCATTTGCCTAGCTGTTCTTTGAGCCACTCTACCCTGAAATGAAAGTGTGTAGTCTATATTCTAAACACTTCCAAGCCACATGCCATTCTGAAAACTTCTGGTCAGAGTCAAGTTGTGCTGAACTAAACTTGAATGTTTAAAATTTGTGCTTTGATGATCTCTGAAGTACAGCAGAGAGTGACACAGTGCAGTCTAGTCCTTGATATGATTGTTTATGATTGCTGAAGATTGGTGGTTCAGGAAAATAGAAGCTACTTGGGTTTGCAAATCTATAGTAGCTGGCTTTATAAAAATAACATAATTATAGGAATCAGTGTTTAGAAACTGAAATAATTTAGATGATTGTGTTTATATACCTAATCCCCTATAAGAAGGGGATATTCCTTTATTTGACATTTACTGAAGGTCTAATATGCTTTCAGCATTATTCTAAGCCCAGAACATTCATTGGCAAACAAGTCAGTCTTCATCCTTACCTTCAACAAATTCAATGTTAACAGCAAGAGACAGACAATAAGTAATTACACAAGTAAACAAGCAAGATATTTAAAGTTCGTATGGTGGAAAATGGCTTCTTTTGTTCAGTAATGTCCTCTACAAGAAAGTGGCACCTAACAGGGACACAAATGACTAAATAAGTGATGAACAGACCAGAGATTAGTGCTTTCCAAATACAACAGCCACCAGAATATCCACAGAGAAATAATAAATACATGTCTCTTAAGGGCTAGGCCTGGTGTAACAATGAGAGTCCTGGGCATAGAAGTTGAGAAGGAGGCAAAAGCATAATGGTGGTGTAGGGATGGGGTAAAGGTCTGGGGTTTTGTTTTGAGTACAGTGGTATGCCTTTAGAAGATTTTAAGCAGGAAAGCAACTGGCTATAATTTTTGTTACACACACACACACTCAGCAACAACACTGTATCTTTCCCTGTAGAAAATGAACTGTCAAGAGGACATGAGACAAGCAAGGCATCCAGCTGTGATTCTGTTTGAAAAGTGTGTTGAGGAGTTGTCAGAATCTGAATGTATACACTGATAAATTGGACAGTAGGGGTGAAAAAGAGAGAGAATTTGTGGAGACTTCGTCTCTTCAATCTGAGCATCTAGACAAATGGAATTACCATTCTGTTGAGAAGTCAAGAGGAGTTAGCTGTTGAAGGAGAAGTGAAGCAGATCAAGAAAGCTTGTGATCCCTACTACATCTGTAGAAATATCAAGCTGATAGGACATTGTGTAAGCCTAAAATTTGTACAAGAGTTCTGGGTTAGAGACACAAATTGTCTAATCACTTGTCATTTGCAAAGGACCTTATAATTTGGGAAGTTCAATGTGACGTGGAATGTCTCTCACTTGTTTGGGATTCTATAATAAAATATTATAGAATAGATGACTTACAAGCAACAAAGCTTTACTCCTCATCACACAGTTCTTCATTCCAATAATCCAAGATTAAACCACTGGCAGGTGCAGGGTCTGTTTATAAGTGCTTTCTAGTTCATAAGTGGCCTTTTCTCTCTGTGACCTCATATGGTAGGAAGAAAATGAGAGTTGAGAAAGCTAGGTCCCTTTAATAAAGACCCAGGAAGGGGTGACTTTCATCCAAGTTTAAAAGAGTTGTTAGATCCAAGTCAAGTCTCTATCCCTCTATGGATAAAAATTACAACTCATATGGTTCAGCTCTATACACAGAGATATGCCACTAAAACCATCACCATCCTCTTAAATTTTGTTATTTGAAATAGCTTAATGCTTATAATCCACAAAGAAGAATGATGTGCCATGGATTCTTCTTAGACAATTTTACTGACACTCTGTTGTGTGACAGACTTTTCCTGGGGAGGTACAATACACATATCTATTCATTCCATAAGGGATCCCAAAGTACAGATAACACCAAAGTCCAACATGGTTAACCAATGGATTTTATTGAGTTACATACAGAAAAATGAATGAAGAGTTACTTATAGAGACAGAAATGACCCAATGATAGCTGTATCACCAAGGACCTACCAAAGCATGGGTGATAACTCACAAAAACTAGATACATAGAGTACACTGAACAATTTGCAGGCAGCTGAACAACTTGGAGAGTGCTCTTTCCTGGTAGTTCAGTTGGACTGAACCTTTTCCATGCAGCTCTACTGTCCTCTACTTCCTTTGGGCAATTGACTGGTCTCTGTCTCTAGTTGGTGGCTGCTTTTGTATGAGTCTTCCTCACAGCTTTGCTTCTCTGACAATGACTCTCAGAATTTGTTATAACTTATATACTCTTTACAAGAGAGGCACCAAGTGAATCTAATCAGCTTCAGGGACTTCCTGAATTGATTTTGACTTATATACTTCTCTGATCCTAAGGAGATTCCCTGCAGGATGGGATGTTTAAATCTAAAAGGAACCTGCTAGGCAACACAATACAGATGAGTTTTTTACCATATCTATATCTTCCACCATAACTATTGGAGATAAACACACACACACACACACACACACACACACACACATGTACTTGTGTGTCAAACTGAATTCTGACCAATTAAAACAAAGTCTCAACTAAATTAACATAATTTTAGATACCATTTTACCATTCCCTCTGGTAGTCTAAGTTAAGGCCAAGCTTCATACCTCTGTGTCCTTACTGGGTGGCTGTCAGGTCTGATACATTCTGGTGGTACATACATGAAAAAAAAAGTCATGACAATTTTCCAGTCTTTCTTCCAGCTTTGTAGCAGACCATCTTCTTCCTTTCTGCCTGCGTTCTTAGGGGACTAAACATGTCTCCTATAGCCTTTCCTCAGAAGTCGACATAAACCCATATTTTTAAACCAAAAGCTGTCTCTAACAGATAACTGCTAGTAAATAAAAAATTAGTTTTCTTCAATGGCGTCTTACAGCATATACAAACCACTTTTGAGGGTAACCCCCTAGGCCAGCAGTAGATGCCAACACAAAATGAACTCAGTGGCGTCTATTGGAGATTCTTCGTCTCCTAATGTTTTGTCAGGGCTACTTTTTTTTAAATTTTTTTTTTAAACGTTCTAGGTCCTTTCCATACATATTATGGTTTCTAATTTTGTGTTTTTGTGGGATTTCTCTGAGGGAATGTGTGTGCATCTCTGAGAATATATGTGCTTCTTGAGCTCTTTCTTTTGTTTGTTTTGCCTTATTATGGTTTATTGTTTTTATTTTAAACCTATTTATTATTATTATTATTATTATTATTATTATTATTATATTCTGTTTGTATACTAATGAGAAAGAAAGGATGAGTATGTATTTGACTGGGTGGGGGAGCAGGGAGGGTCTGGGGGGAGTTGGGAGATGAGAAACCATATCAGAATGTATTAAATGAAACAAATTATTTTGTATTAAAAATAAATAAAACCAAGTATTCCGTATGAAGCTGGCAAGATGGCTTGCTCAGTGGTCAAGCAAAAATACCTGTAACTCAAGCTCCAGGGTTCTGTTGAACATTTCTGGTCTCTGCACTTGCCTACCTGCAAACACTTGGCATATACACAGACATACACATAAACCTTGAAAAATGATGAAAATATATTTAAAATAAAATGAAAACATCATGATATGAAATCACAGTAATGAGTAGAAACTATCATATAATGAATAGTTTCTTTTGTTCTGCTTCACATTTTTAACATCGTGTTAATACAAATAAAGAAGCAAAGAAATATTACAATGCAAAAGGAGAAATAAAAAATATCCACAGCAGCTTTTCAAAGCTTAGGCTTCAATGCTTGGGTGACATTATGATACAATAATAATGCGACTATCTGTGTGGTAGAGAATAAATTATTTTTTAATAAAATGGAAACATTGCTAAGGGCAAAATTTAGGCAGTTAAATCATGCTACTAATTTCAGATTCTCTACTCCTGGGTTTCAGTTTCATCAAAACAATTAACAATTTTATAGTGGTTTATTTCAATTTTAGACTTGTTTTCTTATTTAATATTTCATGTTGGAACTAAAATTTTCATTTTATTAGACAAAAAGTATTATCTCCTCAGAATTTACAGTATTTTATTGTTTTTAATGAACTGGCAAACTTATTTATTTGTTGCTAGAGATTGAATCCAGAGCCTGGAAAATATGGCCACTCATCAATCACTCCAGTCCCATTGTTTAAAACTTAGAATGTAAAATAATATGTTTCTGTAGAATGGCAGAGTTGAACTAACTCATTTTATTTTATTTTTCTTTAGAGTCATTATGAAATCACTGTTTGCTTAAAAAATACAGACTTTACATGTTTGAATATGTAGGACCTTAAGGGTCATAAATGGGAAGCTAGACCATTCAAAACTCTGGAGCTCCTATTACAAATATGTGGCTGAGTCCAAGCACTGGGGTTGGATCAACTGACATAGAGTTGACAGTGCTGAGCTGAAGAATAGAAATAGTAACTTGCCAATTTTATTGTGAATCGGGCCCAGAACCCATGGCTGGTCAATTCATAGGACCTAGGAATGAATGTGCTAGTTTTATTTTGCTAAACAGACTTAGTACCAAACTCCCTTCTAAACATGAATATCTACACCATAGATTAGCACAGCTCTCAGTCATCATCAGAGAAGGCTCTTCATTCAGTGGGCAGTGGTTAATAGAGAGACTCATATGTGGACCAAAGTGCTAAGAATAAGGGTTTGTGAACTGCTCAGCCATAAACTGAATATCTGTGTCACACCCTATTTCCAAAAGGTTCAGAGAAGTTTTCAGATGAAGTGTATGGGATGATTGTTAAGTACCAGAGGCTAGGGATAACCAGAGTAAAACATTTTCTTCCAGATATGACAGGACCACTGCCTTCATGAACTCCAAATACTTGCACAAGATTAAACCAGTCAACATTCCAGCACAGATGGCTGACACAGGAACCTCCAACTCCTAGCTCAGGAGCTATTTGTAAGGGATTCTGGCTATGAAAGGTGACAGGTATTTTCAGGAGCATGGTATCTAGCAGGTGATAACCCTAATCCCGTGCATACATAGGTAGCACTAATTGAATTCAGTAAGTTATAATTTCTTTTCTAAAAAAAAAAGAGGACATTAATACTGGTGAGAGGACTGAACATTAAGTTGTGAGGAGTTATGGGAAAGAGTTGAGGATGAGGGTGATCAAGATATGCTGGATTTATGTAGTCAATCCTCAAAGAATAAATTAAAAAGGCTTTAGGAAAGCATGTTGCCAGTTTGAAGTCTTACACATGTGAACATATGTTACACAATCTAAACAAATGTTTGTTTCCTTGGAAGAAACATTATGTTACTGAAATTCTTTAATACTTTTAAGGAAGGGTGGTAATACAAAAGAGGGCTTTTTTGGTCCATTTTATACTTGCTTTCTAAGAATTCCAAAGACAAAATTCTTTTCTTTTTTTTGTATCTGAGGGACAGATCTTACACTGACACTTGGCACCCCATGCTAAGTTTCTCTGAAGGTCCCTCATTCTCTTACTGTCATAGTTATAGTCACTTTATCAGGCAGCACACAAGTGCTGGGATTAAGTCTCAGACAAATGTTAATGAAGGAATTAGCAGAACTGATTTCTGAAGGGCTTGAGCATTTACTGCAACAGTGTATCCTCAACAGGAGCAGAGCACTGTTTAGTTCTCAATTCCTCACTTCACTGAGGATGAAGCTGCTTTGCAATTAAGTTGCACTTTGCATCTTTTTCCATAGGGGTGTTGCAGATTGTCACCTCATGTGGGTGGTCCCTTTTTGACAATAGCAGAATATAGCTGTCAAACAAATTGATGTGTAAAAAAATAGCATAATTTGAAAATGAATTGCCCATTAACTATATTTCTCCCATAAGATTATCTGGAATACCAAATAACAGCTGTAGCTACAGGAACATTAATTAATACTGACTCATTAAAGACCCCGGCTTTCAAGCCTCTATTTTGTGTGAAGACATAAAGAGATCTGATAAACAGTTTCAAACTGTTTATAGATCTGGAATCAGTGCTAGGGAAATGATACCGCTATTAATACTAACCATGAGTATCATAGCTAACACTATTAAACAGAAAAAGGTATATCTTGTAATCTGCAATTCTTAATTTCTCACTTATTTACATGCAGAACTGATGATGATCTCATGAGGTCTGTTGTTATGCCCTATGTAATTTCAAAGTCCAACTAGCAAATGCTCTGTTAGTGCCTTTATGGATTAAAGGATTCCATATGTCCTAGGGACACTAGGAGATAGATAGGGTGATTCACTATTTTCTCAAATGATGAAAATAAGTGTAAAAAGAGACAGCATTCTTCAGCAATTAGAGAAACAGTCACAGTTCATGTGTCCGGAGGCCTTTCCAGGTCTCTTTGTCACCTGCATTATTTCTGAGAGTTGGTAAGGTACATGGATCTTACACAAGTCACAGTATTCTATAATCACTTACTGAGATGCAGTATGAATATTCACATTAACTTGGGTAAGTAGGAGGGTGGCCATCAACATGCCAAAAAGCATGGCATTTACATCGCTATTCAGACACCAGCCAAGTGACAATGGGACTCACAGTCCCCTACCTAACGTTTATAGATCCAAATATACTTTACAATTCTAAATGATCTTATTTTAGAAAGCAAAAGCTATGCCATTTGTCTATGCCAGGGCATGTAATAAATCCCTGGGACCACATCAGTGGTAACACACAAATCTTTGTTATTTTCAGATTATTTACTTATTTGAAAAATGCATTCATAAGCACATCTGTAGTTATAGTGCCTTCAAAAATTCTCTTGGCGACTTGTACAGAGCAGTAAGAGAAAAACACATAAAATGAAACAAAGTGGTCCTCTCTATGATTTTCCATTGTGAGCAACTCCAGACATGCTGTTTGTAGTCCCAGGTTTTGAATTTTTGTCATTTTCTTGCTGGTTTTGTCACTTCTGGCACAGAACTGAGACATGCATTATGGAGGAAACCCTAGTGCTGGATCAGCTTTGCTCAGGTGTGAGAGAGCTTTTGACTGTTCCATTCAAGTCAATGACCCCTCCCCCCCCAATGCTTAACATTATGTCTACACATAGACGATGCATCCAATAAGGTTATGTGTTGGTCAACTGATTGAAAGGTGAAAAGAGGCTTTTGAGAAACTAACCTAGTGTTTGACATCCACTTAGTGGTTCACCATCCACAGCAACCTAGGGGATATAGAACATTTTAGCCACCAGCGACAGGGACACCTGGAGATTTGTGCTAAGGAAATCGTATGTAGTCACATGATCTAAGAGGAAAAGACTTGTGTATCACAGGGGCTTAAGGTGGGCTTTACCATTAATTCATTTCAATCTAGTATTTATGCCAAACATACTAAGAGGATTTTAAATGTCCTTGATTGTGGATTTTTGGAATAGAAGTTGTGATAGCCTGTCTCTGTATTTTTTCTCTGGTGACAAACTGTGGCCAATGTATTTAACTGTCACTTTTGAATTCTGCAAGAATCACTCAAAGATCTTAACAAGTTTTTTCTTTATTATTCTCTAGCAAAACTTAAAAAAAACCAACAAACAAACTTTGTGAAGGTGAGTTTTAACTGATCGTTGTTTACTAATCACGGAGTGTGAGAGAGGAAGGATTCATAAAAAAGATGAACAAAGCTAACTTTTGTTTCTCTCCATTAACCTGGAGCAAGGAGAACACAGACAGATGAGAGCAACAGATGCTATTCAGATTTCACCCAAATTAATGTTACAACTTCCCTTTCCATCAGATCTTCTTATCAGAGGAGTGAACGAGAAGTAAATTGGTAGATTTGAACTATACCTCCGATCTCTGTCAAGGTCTTCCCTTGGGGACGGTGCTAATGAGAAATGAAATAGCCCAGGACGGGTGACACTCTGCAGCAGACCAGGAAAAGCTTGGATATCTGGACTCTGAGAAGCTGTTATTTGTAAAACAGAACAGAAAACTGGGAACAGGCATACATATACATGGCAAAAAACAAAATTGAACTATAGATAAAAGATAATGATTTTAATTTTTGAATATTTTAAATTTTAATAATAAATATTTAGTGGTGTCAAACTTCCTTCTAAATATCCAGGTCTTTAACCCATGGCTGAATGCTGCTCTTAGCTGTCACTGGAGACGATTATTGACAGTGGCCAGCAGTTAGTGCAGAAACTCACAACTGCTCAATGTGTGGAGAATAAGTAACTGCGGAGAATTTAGCCCTCAACCAGACATCCATCACTTCTGTGAGGCTGAGTGAACATCAAAGAAGGGGGAGCAGAAAGGATGTAGAAGCCAGAGGTTGGAGAGCAGTATATTCAAGATACAAAGCAGCCGTTCCTTGCAACCTCTGCAGCCCTGGTGGTTACCTGCACACATCGTGCCTGTCACCATTTTACCATGTGTAGGGGAGGGGCCTCGTAACACCCACTGCTCACTGAGGTGTTACAGGTTGCTCAGAACATGCAGATAGAGAGAGAGAGACAGGTATAGGGTGGGGGTAAAAGAGACAAAAATCCAGCATATGCATATATAAAATGGTTAAGAGTAAACAACTTCAAAAAAATTAAAATCAACAAAAATCTTTAAAAAATCAAAATAAACAAAGAAAATTACAGGTGCAGCAATATTATTTATTTATGCTTTTTCATTTTTAGAGTGCTGAAAATTTAGCCTAGGGGTCTGACAACAGGATGGATTTCTAAAGCAAAAAATCAATATTAAGACATTTGTCTAATAAATATTTATTTGGAAATTGACATCTAATACTATGTATTAAAAGTTGAAATTATATCTATATATTATCTTTAAATATGTATATAGTATTATATATAACATATATGTATATCATATTGCATATAGTATCTCATATTAATTTATGAAATTGTGAGCTCTTCAGCTACTTGAGATCACTAATAAGCTGATAAAGAATTAATACTTCTTTCCTCTTTTGATGTCTTTATAACTGGCAGCCTTAAATAGCCACATGACAACTACTAGAAAAATTATAAGGGAATTAAATTAATTTAAATATTTTAGTTGTTCAAAACAATAAATATAATGCTGTTTTTTAAAAATAGTTTTTGGTCATTCCTACTATCAATTAAGATTCAACCCTATATCTGTAGGAATAACTAGAAATTCAGTTCTTACATGAGTACACAAATAAGTGACTTGTCACTGAGAACACACATACACCTTTAATTCACTAATAGGTATTTCTCCCTTTTGTGTGGAGAAAGCAAGACAGTAATGAGTAATACTTGAAATGACTATTCTGATTTTGGACACAATTTAGCATTTAATCAGGATTTGATAGGGAAAAGTAAAATCAGGGTAGACAGCAGTAAATAAGCAAAGAACGATCGGGGAATGATGGGGGACATAAAGGTGGTCATTTCATGTCTGGAAATTACCCCTCCGTCCTCACCACAGAGACCAGGTTTTAAATATAACAGTGACCTTCCTGTACATGATGTCACTGTAAATTTCTGCTTTTCCATGGCAACGGTGCAGTTAAGTCTTAGTACCTGTTCTCTCCTTTTATGAAAGCATCAGCAGCCTGGCACAAGACTGATAACAGTGACTGTCCTCTGTACAACCCCTCCCCCACAGT
>JADRCH010000255.1:2026787-2058167 GCA_019843965.1 Rhynchomys soricoides
ACAACCCCTCCCCCACAGTCACTGTCCTCTGTACAACCCCTCCCCCATAGTCACTGTCTTCTGTACAGCCCCTCCCCCATAGTCACTGTCCTCTAAACAGATGTTCTTCTGTACTCACTATTCTTGCTCCCACTCTCCTGACTTGTAGGTCAGTCAATGCTCTCTTACAGAGTTGCAGTCTCCTACCTTAAACTAACGTTCATGGTTCTTAATTTATATTTGCTATGTACAAAATTATTTCTATGAAGCTTTTTTGATAGCAATTCATTTTGGTTTTGTTGAGATACTATCTCATCCTGTAACCCAAGCTGTGGTAGATCTCACTGTGTAGCCTACACTGGCCTCAAGCTTAGGGTGATCTTTCTTTCTCAAACTCTCAAGAGCTGGGATTACAGATAGGAGTCACCAGAGCTGGTCAAATGTCTTATAGTTGTTATAAGACCTTTCATTTTTGGTGGCACATGCCTTTAATCCCAGCACTTGGGAGGCAGATGCAGGCGGATTTCTGAGTTCGAGGCCAGCCTGGTCTACAGAGTGAGTTCCAGGACAGCCAGGGCTACAAAGAGAAACCCTGTCTCAAAAAACAAACAAACAAAAAAAAACAAAAAAAAGAGAAATGAATTATTCAAATTGATCTTGTGGGCAAGTCTGTGGGTCATTTTCTTGATTAATGATTTGTGGTGAGGGCCCAGGCCACTGTGAATGTGTTCTTGCATTATAAGAAAGTAAGTTGAGAAAACCAGAGGGAGCAAGAAAGCCAGTAACCAGCATTCTTTCATGGCCTCGGTATCCTGCCCCCAGGTCCCTGCCTCAAGTTCCTGCTCTGACTTCTCACAGCAATGGGCTGTAAGCTATAAGGTGAAATATTTCTTTTTCCCTTTAAATTTTTTTTTTTTTTGTTGTTGTTGTTGTTATGGTGTTAGCCACAGAAATAGAAAGCAAATCAGGACAGCCATAAAGATAGTGTTTATGTTAACTCAGCCCTCCCTAAATGAGTATGAATGTACAGGCCAATATTACCTTGGGCACCCATAATAGAATATGAATGTACAAGACAGAGGCAGCTCACGAAGAATACTGTGCACAGCTGGTCGGCTGCAGAGAGAGATGCCCACAGATTTTCATTATAGCCCACTCTTTTGATAGTTCCATACAAACACAATTGCTCAGATGGTGGTTTAAGGGGGTTGCATTTTCTTTTGAGTCTTTCTAATCACTTCCTTCTGTCTTCCTGCTTACACTACCTGGCTTTTCTTACCCAGCATACATTTTGCCCGTGGAGCCATTAGCACACTAATCACAGTTGTTTTCAAGTGCCTGGTCTGCAGAGGTCAGTTTTTCTGCCATGTTTGACCCATCGTTCTGCAGGGAGCTGATAGCTGTGTTTGTTTAGAACCACCCATTTTTCCACTCTGGTTCTGGAGGAAAGAGATGACTCTGTGACCTCAAGTCTCTTAGACTCTAGTAAAGGTCCTGGATTTTTAGTCTTTAGATCTTGAATCCCACTGTTAGGGTAGACTGGTAACTTACAAGAGTTTTCCATGTGGCTCCAAACACTGAAGTGAGTATATCCATCCTCTCCTCAAGAGTCTCGCTTACTCCTGAAGCAGGGTGGTAAAGGCACAAATGTAAATATGTGGACTGATTCATGTTAACAATTTTTCCAGCATTACCCTGAAAGATGCCAAATACAGCTTCTAGTGAAAATAGAGAACAAGGCAGATGTTAAAGGAAGAAATGATATTGTTATAACTAAGGGAATTTTACTTTGAGCAATTTTAAGCTCTTTCTTTTAGTTTGGTTCTGTGGGTCTTCAAGAGGATCAGTGAAGAAGAAACGGAGGCAAACATGATGGAACTCTGTATTAGGTTTTACTCCTGGCACAGCCATACACTGTGTTGCTGACTTACAGAGAAAAACAAAACCAACCAACCAACCAAACCCCTCTATTTCATCCAAGTAGAGTAAAAAGAAGATAATGGAGCAAGAACTAGGGAGAGGGAGGGGATGCTGAGAGTGTACGAAGACTCACTGAGACTGGAGCAGTGAATTTTACTGATGATCTCCAGAGCGCACTGACCATGGTGATAACCGAGTATGTTTCAAGTAACTGAAAGAATAGATTTTTAGTGCCCTCATATCATGTGCGCGCACACACACACACACACACACACACAGTTGGTAAAAGGATAGACATACACAGTAGTTTTATTTCATTGTTCTTTATTGTGTACATGAATCTGAACGTCACATCACGGCAAGTATTTAGTCTGCTCTCACTCGTTAGCAAACTCCCTTGCATCCGTTGGGCTTGTTAAAGGGGAAATAAAAGAGTGGCATACATTATGTAATAAAATAAACTCTCTAGCAGTATTTCTTCTCCCTAGAAAATATACCTTGAGAACACGGGATCACATTTGTAGAATGAGTGAAAGCTAATTATAAGAACTCACCCTTCTGGAAGGTTTTCTGGAAAAAGTCAAGCACTTTCTTTCCCATCAACTATTTAAGATCAGGAAGACTTAATTTTAATCCTACTTGATAGAGCTTGGGTCAACCCTAAAATTATAACATTTAGAGATCACTTCAAAAGGTTTTTCTTTTATGAAGATTATCCTGCTAGGCTTAAAAAAGAAACATGTTATTATTTGAGGGCTTTTTCTATTGTTATCTGCTCCTTGGCTTTTGTTAAAGACCATTAACCTATACCACAGATAATTCCTTTTGTAGATTCTTCTTTCCTCTGAACCTTAGAATAAGAGCAGAGATAATTCCTTTTTAGTGTGTTTTAAAATAATAATAAAAAAACACAAAAAACCAAGCAAAGCCACTTATATTTTAAGAGGGAAAATGCCATTTACTCTAAATAAACAACAACAACAAGAACAATAATAATAATAACAATGAAAAGATGACATGAGACTTTCAAGAGAAACCAGGTACTGTATTGTATTTGTGCATTTGGTAACGTGGGTCTCGGGAGAAACTAAGAAGTCTGGTTCTTATTAACCATTAGATTTCCAGACCAAGTTCCAACTCCAAGTTAGCCAAGTGCAAAATAGATTTAAAATGGAGTGACAGACACAGAGGAACGATCCTGTCTCCTGTTGCTCTCCTGATTCCACATATCCCTCCCATGACACTGATGGTATAGGCAGCAAAGTTCCAGTCTGCATAGGCAGCAGGCTTGCGTCCTTCACTACCCATGCATGCGTATCCACTGACAGCTAGCCCGGCCATCTGACACTACAATTCTACATAGACCTTTCACCAAAATAGATTATTTCAGCCTCGTTGGCCACAGATTCTGTAGTTTTCCAGTGATTCATCTTACTATTAATAATGTCAGAGAATTTTAGGCCCTTGAATTAAATAATGATAAATAGGAGCCACGGAGTGCGCTAGGCTGAGGCAGCGCTGTTTATTTCAGCTCGCAGCGCTGTCAGCCCTGATAAATCGGATCCCTGAAATAGTTTGTAAAGTGCCGAATTGATGTGGCCATGGCTGAGGGAGAGAATTAATGTTACGAAATAGGTCTGCAACCTAGATTGCATGAAAGCTGAGCAAAGGCTTTTTATATAAATGCTGCCTCTGTGTAGGAAATGGTTGCCATGCTGGAGTAATGCGCTTGTGTGATCTAGGGAGGCGTCAGGTCAGAGAAGCAGTTCCACCAGGCTTGCAAGGACCCAGCTAGGGGTGGGGATGGGGGTCGGGGACCACAGGCAGGGCTGCTCATTTATAATAGGGAGCAGGAAGGATGAAGGACACAAACCACAGGAGAGAAATGAGTTTGCATTAAGAGCGACCCCGCATGCTTGGTTCTAAATGGCAGCGCTTATGAGCTCCTTGTCATAGAAAGAGTCTTGGGAGCCACAGGGAACTGAGAGCTCTTCTTATTGCTCCAGCCCAGGCTGGAGGTGGTTTCAGAATGTATTTTCTGATACAGTTTACCTGTAATCCCTGTCTCAGTAGCCATTTACAGAGAAAACAAACCTCTTCCCTGGCCCCGTCCGTGTGTGTGTGTGTGTGTGTGTGTGTGTGTGTGTGTGTGTTGACTCTAGTGCACTGTACATGCAATGCCAGCACTTTACCACATATCCTCAACCCCCTTTCTATTTGTGACAAGATCTAAGAGTCCCATCTTGCAATCGACTGGCTCTGCACCGGCCGGGCACGTTTTGATTTTGAATTTTTCTACCTCAGCCTCTGGAGTAGCAGGGATTAGAAACTTGGGTCACCATAATCAGGAGGATTTCTATTTGTTTATTTGTGTGTGTGTGTGTGTGTGTGTGTGTGTGTTTCTGTTTCTGTTTTTTCAAGAGACAGTTTTGGAAAGGCTCAGATCACACAACGAAGACAGCAACTTGGCACTGTATAATCCATTAGTAGTATTGAGCGTTGCTAGTATACAGGCAATCTCACTGTCCTGTAACGGCTTGTGCCATCACCTGCAGCTGTCAGGTGCGCCAGGTGTGTGCTGCAGACAAAAGGGCCTCAAGCCACCTCATGTCTCTCCCTGTCATCTCTGTCTTCTTTCCTGTGTTCCTCTCTCCCATTCCCTCCCTCTCTCCCTGTCTGCATGTCTGTCTCTATGTTCCCACTCCTCTCCTCTCCCCCAGTAAACCTCTTACACAAGAGGCATACGTTTTCAGGGGTACCCAATGACACACCAAAAGTACCTTACCCCTTGCTTGCTTACATTTAAACTTATAACGAAAGACTTATAATAATTTCTTAGTCCTAATGAATTCTGCATTTACTATTATATATCCTTTTAGATCAAGAAAGCAACAAGTCTCAAATATTTTAGATTGGTATGGACTTTTGTGTGAATAGAAATTTAAGGTCGTATTTGCTACAATATACTGTAAATGTGATTCAACTCTGGTTTAAAATACACTGTATAAGATGATGAAATTTTGAGGTTATAAGGGTCTATTCAGATTAACAAAATGTCTTAATTAATTAAGACGTATGTTTAACTACTTTGCTAATTGTTTAACACCATGCTGCTATAAAACTTATATAAGTAACAACATATGTTCGCTAAATAAGGTATGTTTGATAATCAAGATTTATAAACTCCTAAGGTACGTTCAGGTTCACAGTAATATTTGTCTAACTTCTTTGTCTTTTAAGCCTTAGATATTTGGATAAACTAGCCATACGGAAAACTACAATGACCTATAATTGTGAAGCATTAGAGAATCAGTAAATCTGTCACTCTCTCTATGGACTGTATCTATGATCAAAAGAGCTTCAATTAAAAAACCATGACTTTTAAGGCTAAGCCTAAAGTCCTGGCCTTATGAAAACTACTGAATTATTGTAATCTATTAAGGATAATTAAGAAAGGCAAGTTGGCAGCCAGTTACCTATAAATAATCAAATTCTTTAATGCGCTCAGAACTATACTTGTAGTCATGCTAAGATCTAATGTAAATAATCACAAGCTCAAGATTTTTAAGCCCCATTTAGCCTCCTGTATATATTTTCAAAGTAAGTACCTAGAAACTAGCAAAGTTTGTCTATTTAGAATTTTAGATAGATAGGTGGTCCTCAAACACTTTAGAGATCTGCATTTAAAATGTTTAATAAAAAGCCTTTTTTTGTGATAGAGTACACATCAGCTCCGGGAAACACCTCTAATCCTCTCCAAATAAGATGATAGATGCAGAAGACCCTCTACCTGGCGTTTGCTATAAGTGTGCAAAGAGGGACATTGGGCAAAGCAAGCAAGAAAGCAAGCAAGTGAGCAAACAAACAAACAAACTGCCCTTTACCTTAACTGCTGACAGCATGTTGTCCAAAGTGTGGACAAGCAGGAGACTGTAAAGTCGATTGCTCAGCTTTGCCTAGGCAAGGTTGGGCAGCCCCCCCTATATTCCTATTCCACAGGAAAGTCTGTCAGATGGCCTGGTAGCTGAAGATCCACGCTGCCCTTCACCGACCATAACCATGAAGGAACCTAGGGGGACTGTCAAGGTATCTGGTAAGTCTATGTCATTTTTAATAGATTTGGAAGCTGCTCAGTCTTACTCAGGTGAAATGTGTCTTTCTCGGGTCTCTGATGGGGTTGAAGACTAGGTAGTGATTTGTAAGTTTAACAGCAGCAACCAAAGCTTCAGCTGCCTTCTCTGTTCTCTTCACGTGTAAAAATAAGGCCTCAGGCTTCACTCTCTTAGAGCTGCTACAGCTAGGTCTAGACACAGTTTACATTATTACCAGACTCAGAAAGGAGATGAACTCACAAAGCAGACTTCAGTGCAACATTTTACTACCTGCTTCTTTAAAGGAACTCACTTTATGGTGACTGCTCCCAGTCATCAACCACCTGTGCTTCAAGGCGAATACTTGGATAAGAAAAAAAAATGGAGTTTCTGTGAAGTCTGAAGGTATGAAAGCTTAAGTTGTGAGGCGCTAAGGAAGTGTTTCAGGGTCTAAGAAGGTGTTTTAAGGTGTGTAAATGCACATTTATGAAGGTTGGAGGGCGTGAAGCTTAAGTGGTGCCAAGAGGGTGATTTAAGGTATACAAAAGGAGTGAACCGTGCCTCAGATTTCCTTCCCTTCCTATGCTGCTGTTGCATTAAGATTTCCAGAGTTCAGAGTTTTCACATTAATCAGTGGAGTACTGATAAGCTATTAATCTAGCTCTGGTAAAGTGCTACTACTATTAGAGTCACAAGCTCAAGATTTTAAATTTTCTTTGGTTGTCTTCTAAGTGTAGACTTAAAAGTGCTTCATAAACATCCAGGCTTCAGGGTAGAGGGAAGAAGCCCCTATTTCACTCTCTGTAGTTACAGTGAAAATCAAGATCAACTGAGCTTTTGTCTGTTCTGTTCTATGGAAAGCTTCCGTCTTCCCTGAGCTTGCCTTAAAGAGTGTTTATGCTTGTAACCTAAAATCATTTCCCAAACTTCTACTATGACACAAAGGTGGAGTCTACTGCCTTTTTCTACAATATGGGGCTCAGTACAGATTACAAGTGATGGTAATGCTAACATATCTAAAAGTTATCTCTTTTGAAAACTTAAAAAGACTCTTATAAGCTTCAGGGAATGGACTTGAATCCACCTCTCCCGGGTCAAATGGACTCCAGATAAGTATCTCTGTCAATCAACAGCCTAAGGTTTCCCAACTACTGCCTATTCCTTGGTTTTGGGACTCCCCTCAAATAACTATCAGGACCATGGCCCTAAAAGGTTTAAATATATACTTAAGAACAATTTTCTTCCTAAACTCTAACTTTATCTTCACCCCTGGAATGAATGTATATATATTCTTGCCAAGGTACCTAATCCACCTACTCATTTTTTATCTTATTAAGTGTGATCCCCATGACCTGTGGCATTACCAGTAAGATGTAAGTTTGAGGGCCATTTTTTTACTTGATGTGTGTGTGTGTGTGTGTGTGTGTGTGTGTGTGTGTGTGTTCCAGGATCTTGCCAGGTCCACGTGTTTCCCCCAAATCTGCATCCAACACTGCTTCAAAGTGGCTAGCTCTACATGGTCTAGCCTCATAGACAGCTTCAATTTGACCTTCACTTTCCTAGCTCCACATGGTCCCACAGAGCCTGGACAGTGAACAAAATATCCAGCTCTACCAGGACTTGGCCACCATCTCAATTTTCTTAGGGTCTGCAAAGATGTCATTGCCCCCAAGCAACAGGAAACAGTCTAAAAACCACAATACCTTCATTTCTTCCTCACCATCATCCCTTTCTAGTTCCTCATTTTTTCATTAAGCAAAAAGGGAAGAATCTTAGTATATAGGTGATCCCACTGGTCTGCTCTTTTGGAACTAGCAGATGTTTGCATCATCACCTGCCATAGCCAGGTCAACCAGGTTTGTGCTGCAAACAAAAGGGCTTACAGCTATTCCAGATCCCTCTTTTCCCCTCCCTCTCCCTCTATGTCCCCTCTTTTTGTTTCCCTATCTGTCTACCTCTATCTCCCAACCATGAGTTCACTCTCCCCTCCACCAATAAGCCTCTTACACCAGATTTATTGTATAGCATAATTTCTCAGGGATATACCTTGTCACGGACCTGCCAAGGTATGCAACCTACTTGCTCATTTTTATCCTTAATAGGTGGGTTAGTGTGATCCCCATGACCTGTGACATTACACTAAGATGTAAGTTTGAAGGCTATTTTACTTGCTGTTGGAAAGAATCAATATCTCAACGACTTTAGATGTGACAACTAACAAAACAGATCTTCTAAAAACCAGCCAACCAACCAACCAACCAACCAACCAAAAAACCAATACGAGAATAGGTGAGATAGTGTAGTGGTTAAAGGAGTTCAGTTTCCAGGACATACATCGTAACTCTTGCAGGCTGTCTTCTGATCTGCACACACATGTCATAGCACATGTGCACCTCCCACATATATATGTACATACATATGCAATTAATATTTTCACCAGATAGGTTATTTTCAAAAAGGATATGAATAGACAAGTCACAGATGATTCCATCATTAATGTAAAGCAGAAAAATCAGATCAATTCTTCGTGAAGATTTTCAGGTGGGAAAAGAATGAGCCAATAGGTAGCATTGAGTAGATGAAGCTAAAGGGAAACACGGTAACACAGCGTTGCCAGAATAACCCTTCTTTGTACTTATTCACTGAAGAGATTTTCATAAATATTTCCTCTTGAGAAGATTATAGAAGATAAGCAGAATAACCAAGCCCTCACATTTTGTAACCTTTCATGGGTCCATGATATTTAAAAAGTTCAAAACATTATATTTCTATCAAAATGGACCAACTCAATGGTGACACTGACTGGGAGGCTCATACCTGGATGACTTGCCTCAACTTTCAGAGATAAACAGAAGACATGACTCCTTACAACTGCTAGAAACTAGATAATGTCGAAAAACAACATGCTGGTGTGATGGTCAATTTTATCGGTCACCCTGACAAGATCTAGAATCACCTTGAAACTGAGTATTAATGAGGCATTGTCTAGGCCAGTTGTCCTGAGGATATGTCCATGGGAGACTGTCTTGATTATGTTAATCTATATGGAAAGACTCAGGCCACTATGAGTGACACCATTCCATGGTTCTGGGTCCTGGATTTCATAAAAATGAAACAAGGTGAATAGCAAGAAAGTATACATTCTTTGGAAAGGAAACTATAACTCAGGGTCTAGGGAGATGTATTTTTCCTTAAATAGTTTGCTGTAAAATCATGAGAACCCAAGGTTGAATCCCCAGAGTTCACACAAAAGCTGGGAAAATAGCAAACTGTACTCTTAGCACTGGGAAGGTAGAGACAGGAGGAGGATCCCTAGGGCTGTTGGCCAGCCCTTCTGGCCCAGGTTTAGTGATATGCCCAATCTCAAAAGGCAACCGAGGAGACCACCTCCACACGTGGCCTCCACACAGGTAAACATATATATTACAGGCACATGTATTCCAATACACAGAGACAGAGAGAGAGAGAGAGAGAGAGAGAGAGAGAGAGAGAGAGAGAGAGAGGAAGAGGGAGAGGAAGGGAGGGAGAGGGAGAGGAAGGGAGGGAAGGAGAGGGATAGGGACAGGTGGAGAGAGGGAAAAGGGGAGAAGGGGAGGGGAAGGGGAGAGGGAGAGATATACGAAATCAAATATATAAATAATTGTGGATACATTCAAAATGTGGATACATTCAGTATTTTTATGTGTATGTGTATATGTATATGTATGTATGTGTGTGTATGCATATGAAGTCCAGAAGTTGATGCTAGTTTTCTCCCTTATTGCTCTTCACCTTACTTTTGGTTTTGAGACAGAATCTCTGCTGAATCTGGAGGTCAATAACTGGGCAAACATTCTGTCCATTGAGCCCCTGGAATCTGCCTATATTTGCTTCCCCATACCAGAATTGCAAGCAGATGCCACTGTTTTTGGCATTTACTTTGAACATGGTCTCTAGGGGATTGAAATCACACCCTTATGATTTGGCAGAAAGCATAGTACTGATTGAGCCATCTCTCAAGCCCAAGGTTTATCTTTCTACAACCACACAATGAGAAATAATAGTGCAAAAAGCTCATTTACGATGATAGAGTCAAATGCAGTCGAGGTTTTCCATGCTGAGGGAGGACTGATTAAACCATAGAAATGTCAGCTTTAGGTGAACTGTGAGTTCTTGCCCCTGTGAAGTGGCAGTCCCTTGTTTCACAGCTGCAGACCTGGTTGCCTCCCTAATTCTCTCATCTGGTTTGTGCAGTTCCCAGCAGGCCTGTTCCAGTCATTCCTCTTCTTCCTGTCAATGTCCTCTGATGCTAATTTTCTGCCTTACTGAATGGGCAGTTCTAATTAAGTACATCTAAAACTTGGATGTCAGTTTTTCCTCCACAGGGAGAAGGTACCATTTTTTGTGGCAAGGCTTTCTTTCCTGGAGAATCATGTCATTTACGTTCAAGATGATGGCTGTGTTCAAGACAATTGTGCTGCTGGGAGTCTAATTTTGAAATTGGCTTAATACTCCTTGATTATGATTGAGTTAGAAGAGATGAACCAGTGATCTGGGATTTAAAAACCTTAGAAAGATACAGGGCTTGGGCAATTTTTTCTCTGACTTGAGTTAATTTGCCTTGGCTAGTTTACATCACCACAAGTTCAGTATTGCCTATTCAAAAATTGTAGCTGTCTGGGATATTACTGTTAATCCAGGGCAAAAGACCTAAGTGAAAGGAAGAGATAGTCAAATATGTAATTTACTTGCTTACTGGTGGTATTCATGATAGATATGAAAGGGAATATGTGCCCTCAACTTGTCAATCATGTAGCTTCCTGGTTCACAAGGGGTGGCATTGATTTCAAGTGTCATTGTGGGATGATGGATAGATGAATCCAGATGAACTCCCTCTGCCTCTGCTGATTACCCCTCTAGCCACCCAGTTGGACCCATGTTTTACATATTCAATTTAAAGCACATGGTTAGACTAACTGAAAGGTTTTTCCCATGCACATTGGACCCCTGGATTTTTCTTTGCTTATTTTACTCACTTTGACTTTTGCAAAGGTCTCAAATTGGAGGTAATCTTGTGTGTCCTGTAAGCTCCCTCACATGGCTCAATGAATATGAAACGTGGCAGCAAGCAAGGCGTTGTTAAGTGTAATGGACATGGCATGTCAAGAGCAATAAACCAGAGTGTCCTACAAACTCCCAGCGGTCCTTATATGAACAGAGTCAGAGACTGGTCTGATGTCAGTCCTGGGCGCTTTCCTTTGAGGAAGAGAGACAGCAGCTCACCAGGCTGTATGTAAAGATTAAGCAGCAGAACAGGCGTCCAGCATGACACATTGGGTATTAAAGAGGCATTAACTGTATCTCTTGCTTTGGAAGAAAAGTCAACAATTTAGAGAGTAATTGAGATGGTAACTATAAAAAAGATGTTTAATATTTAAAACTCCAAGAAAGTCCTCTGCCCCCAGACTGCTTCCTTTGTGCTAAATCAGGATAAAATCACTCAGTTCCAGTTCCAAAGCTTGAGAACAGAGCTGCTGGTTTTTCTCACAGTCTCAATGTCCCATGCCAGCAGTTACAGCCTTCACTGTACTAATCACATACACTAAGGTCTTTCCTACCTGCCCAGGACATTTGCAGATGCTCTGATTGGTGGGATGTCAGAATATTCGCCCACACTCTCTGACACCTTGTAATTTTTAATCTTGATAATAACACCCTAAATATTGTTATCCATGAAGGATATTGCCAGCTCTCCTTTATACTTCTGTGCTATGATGACAATATAACCAAGTCGACAGTTGTTGGCATAGTCCTTACCTCTCTTTTGAGGTCTTCCATTTCTCTTCCCCCTTGCTTCCTCCTCCCCCACTCACCTCCTTCAACTTCACTCCGAAATGGAATTTTCCCTAAATTGCACAGATTAGCCTCAAATATCCTGGACCAAGACAACCACCTGCTTCAGGTTCCTGAGTAGTTGGTTCTTGTCTCAACTGCCTTTGCAAAAGCAAGAACAAAACCAACCCACCAAGCAAACGAACAAACATATCCCCCAAACTAAAGAGAGCTAAGATGTAATATTAATGGAGAACTTTTTATTTTAATTTTTTAAAAAATATTTATCTATTAGTGTGGGTATGTATGTGTATATGCCCATAGCACAGCATGTATGTGAAGATCAGAAGACAATTTTGTACAGTTTGTTCTGTCTTTACACTTTATAAGTGTTTCAGGATCAAACTTGGGTTGAAAGACTTTCATGGCAAGTGATAGCCATCCCACAAGCCCTATTTTATTTTATTTTATTTGGTTTTGCATTCTATGTCCATAAAACTGAGCACCATCAAGGCATTCAGGGAGTGTCTGTTGAATGATTGACAGCTATTTTCACTTCATTCCTGTTTCGTGACATCATGCCCTTTGGAGATTCAGTTGGCTGCTGAAATCAAAACACCAAGAAGATGTCCAGATACCTTCACTGCTCTACTGTGTCTGAATCTAATCATATCTGTTTTCTTCTAAATGTTTGTAATTAGACAAACAAGACTCAGATGAAGAGGAAATAGCAGAATAACTCTAGTAAGATAGCACAGAAGATAGCAGACCTCTGTATTAGAGAGGGAACAGACATGAAGAACAGAAGATGAGCCAGGCTTCACGGAGCTGTGCCTACAGTCACAGCTTTACCTTCCTCTTCTCAGTTACTCTTCCATCTGTCTTCTCTTTGCATCTTTGGTCCAGTGGCTTATACAACATTTTATTCTTCATATGTTTGCTTTTAAAATTAAAACAAATACATGTCATATAAAAATTAAATAATGTATATACACATAATACAATATTTTTTCTCATTTTACATACGTTCTCACAGACTCAGATTTCATTTCCTTCACCCAGGAGAGATAATTGCTTGCTAGTGATTTGGTGTACACAATTTCAGGCAATTTTCTATCCATGTTTGGATCTCCCATCGTTTTCTTTGTACTATGTATTTTATTGATTTCTGCCTTCTTCTTCTTTCCTATTCTCCACAGTTTAGGGTTTACACTTGTGGTCTCCCAGCGTCTTCTTAGGCTGAATGTTTAACTTATTACATTTGTACTTTTTGTAAAATTTCATGAACATTTGAAGGCAAATGTCCTCTAACAAGTGCTTCTGCAGCAAGCTCATGTTTTGATGTTTTGTTACATGCCTGTCTAGGAATTTTGACAATTATGATTTTGTTTTTCCAGTAAGAAAATATTTACCAAACCCAAAGTATCATTTGGATTTGCTTTTAGACATTTGTAATTCATCCTAAGAGAGTCATATTTCAGTTTGAGAATGAGATTCTCATTCTTTGCTACCTGTTAATGGTCTGTATCAACTTCTACATATCCTTAAACACACGCCTTCCAGCCAGTAGGTAGAATTTTTAATGTTTCTATAGTTTCATTCACTTTGCTTTTTGTTTCTGATGTTTCTAGTTGTATAAAACTCAGATTGGGTATAATTAGAAGATCCAGCCTTACATTATTGCATTAGTTATGTTTCTTGTTTCAGTGACAAAAAAAATCAAAACAAAACAAAAAAACTTGATCAGACAGAAGTGATTCAGGAAGGAATGGTTTATTCTGGCTTAAGTAGTCAGAAGCAGAGAGTGACAAAACTTTATTACTCAGCTTGCTTGCTCCTTTTCGTTCTGCCCTGGACTCCAGCTCATGCTATGTATGATGCCAGCCACAATGGGAGGAATTTCTCACTTCAATTAACCTAATCTAAATCATCCCTCACAATCACCAGAGGCTTGGCTCCTAGGTAGCTCTTGATTCTATAACCTGACAATTGAGGTTAACCATCATAATTATATACAATATTCAACTTTTCATCAAATACAGAGAAAGTTATGTAATCACATTTAAATATATTTACTTATATTTATTTAATGTGTATGAGTGTTTTACCTGCATGTATAAAGGGCAACATGTATGTTCCCTGCCTGTAGAAGCCAGAGGTAGCTATTGGGATAGCCTGGAACTGAAATTATATATAGACAGGTGTGAGCAGCGTATAGGTATTGGGAACTGAATTCCAGTCCTCTGCAAGAGTAAGTGCTGTTAACTACTGAGATATCTCTCCAGCCCTCAGATGTGTGGTTTTAAGTATATTATTTGATCTTAGCCAGATGAGGTGGTTCACACCTATATAATCCCTGTACTTAAAAAGATAGTATAGAAAGATCACCATGCAGTTAAACCCAGTCTGGGCTACATAGTAGTGAGTTCCAGACCAGGCTGTGTCACAGAATAAGATCTTGTTCATCAACCCCCTCCTGTTATAAAAATTATAAATTTATTCCTCACTGTATCTGCCTCTTCACGATAACATAAAAAAGAAACATTAGCACTCATGCTACTTTGAGAATGAAATGAATTAATATGTTAAAACCATTCAGTGCCTAATTAGAGGTAGACCTTGTAAGAGTGTGATAACTGAACCCATTATGATTGATACTGAGATCACTGCCATTACTACCCCCAACATTTCTGCTTCTATGACTCTACCATGACTTTGAAACATTAATGGTGCTTTTCACTGGTGTTTTGTCTAATCACCCAAAGTTTAGCTAGCTTATTATTTACTTGATAAGTATGTTTTGAGTCTCCCATATCCTGACTTTAACCTACTTCTTAAAAAATTACATAACGTTCTTTCAAAGGTAAAATAGACAGCAAAATTAAGATACCAAGTCATATGAGAATTTCAAAATTTCATGTGACAAAATTAGCCTACATGAATTTCAAAATTTCATGTGACAAAATTAGCCACAGTGGGTGGTTGAAGTGTGTGTGTGTTTGTGTGTGTGTACACGTATATACCTTAATAAATACCCAACTTCTCTTACAAATGGGAGTCTGACCATCCCTGATTCAATGAATTTGGGTGTAGTATTCTAATTCTCGAAGGAATGTGACAGGGACTGAGGACTGTCCATCAGACTAGAAGGTGGATTTGTAGGAATCATTGATATCTTATTTTTATTTGCCTGTATGGTCTTTGTGTTATGTAATATAATGTGGCAGTGACAGGGTGGGGCTGGTTCTTGCAGGCAAGAAGTCCTCCTGAAAAATTGTACCATTCAAAAGACCTAACGCAAAGGAAGTTTATTTGGGAGAAAGGGAGTAGAGTGAGGGCTTGGAGAAAGGGTAGAGGCAGACAGACCGTAGCGGAACCATGAGGGTAAGAGAAGGGGGAAGGAAGGACAGAAAGAAAGATAGACTGTCTGGGAACATGTGGGAACAGAAAGAGACAGAAAGAACTGGGGTGATGAGCAGTCCTTTTATAAACCACCCCTGACAGGTAATGGTGGCAGATGATGACATAAGCCATTGCTAGGTCCCTGGGAGGAGCCCAGCTGAATAGCCTGTAAGCTAAACCTTTGGATAGCATGAAGGCCAAACAATGAATGCTCCTTCTGAGTTCCTTGAACTAAGTTTCCTGTGGCTTAGAATAGTGACAAAGTCAAACTTAGGGTGAAAGAGGAAGAGAGAATCCTTAGCAAGCAGGAAAGAAATTAGCCCCAAGACACGCTTTGTGTTCCTTTTGGCTTTGCATGGTCTTTTCTTCACTAATTAAATGCATTAAAATTTTTAAAGAAATTGTGGGGTAATAGGTCACTTCTCAGAAAAGACTATGGCCCACTAGATATTAAAAATAGAAACATGTTTCACTCACCCCAGAGTGAGCAAACAGATATAGATGTATCTGCTTGAGTAAGAGTTCTAAGTTTAGATCCTTCTTAAGAAACTTCTGTGGCTGCCTAGATATTTTATAAATATTTTAAAATGTTAGCATGCCTTTCTTTGTCCAGAATATGCAATTTCATAGCGATATTTGAAGTTATTTTCACAGAAGTGCCTCTTGAAATATCTTGTTCATTTGTGACTTGAGCGCCAAGAACACTTAGCACTGCAAAGTATTGGTCCCAGATCAGTGTTGTCTGAGTGCAAAGTTTAACCAGTGTCGTATTTGAGTTTGCTCTATCACATGGACAATGGCAGTGACTTTGAAAAGAAACAAGAGAATAAAAGCTCACTAAGAAAGAATGTTTTTAGTGCTGGTTACTGAATAAAAAAGACACTAAGTGTTGGGAGTTGCTAATCCAGCAAGATGGCTCAGTGAAAAGGTTTCTTGGAGCTGGGGAGATGGCTCTGTCAGAAAAGTACTTTCCAAGCAAACATGAGGAGCTGGGTTTAGATCGCCAGCTGTCCCAATAAAAAGCTAAGTGTGGCTCATGTGTCTGTAATCTCAGTGTTTGGGAGACTGAGGAGTGAGGATCCTCGGGGCTTGCTGCTCATGCACTCCGGCCAAATTCAGTGGGAGAACGTGACTCAAAAAACCGTGGTAGAGAGTGAGAGAATACAGTTAATACCAACCATTGGTCTATACACGCATGAACACACATGTGTACACGCACCCATAAGCACACATACGAACATGTGCACACACATGCACGGAACTCCTTACATGAATCGGTAAAGCTGCTTGTTTGTGTTTTTCAAATCATCGTCTTCTTAACCTGAAAGTTACCACTCACCTTTTTCATTAGAACGGTAAATTAAAAGGTCCACACGAACAGCCTAGTTTGGTTTAAGTCCCTTCTCAGAAAATGTGGAGATTACCATGATATAGAAATCAATATTTTTCAGCTACGGGGTCTCTAATGTCTGGTGCATTTCCTCCCACTTTCCCTTTTGCTGTGGCCGTCCAGATTCCATTCTCCATAATCCTTAAATCCCCAGCTTATTTCCATCACCATAGAAACACCTGCTGCTGTGATCAGTTTTGATCAGCTGCAGACTCACCTTTTGTGCCGGCTGCCAGCCAAGCTCTTCTGGTGTCAGCCAGAGATGACAGAGTGAGAGAGCAGAGGTGGAAGCTGACTAAAGAAAGCTCACCCACTTTCAAATCTGCCTTTCTTCTCACGGAGAAATGATCCCCCTTCTCCCCTCTTCAATTTGCAATTGCTTGCATGCTAAGGTGCACAGTCACTGAGGAAAAGCCTTACAGGAGCATAGCAAGATCTCAGCGTCCATCTACCTACTGCATCTCTCTTCCTCTTTCTCCCAATTTCTGCTTTTAAAATGGAGTTTCAACTAACTCTTAATAAAATTTTTCATTGTGGTAAGAAGTACCTATCAATGAATGTGCCGTCTAAACCACCATTAAAATTTAAAACATTATATATTCAGTTTCTCTTCCCTCAGCCTCTGTGTGAGTTTTGTGTGTGTGTGTGTGTGTGTGTGTGTGTGTGAGTGTGTGTGAGCACGCATGCACTCGCACGCTTGTGTACCATCTCACCATCAATTTATACATTTTAAAATGTCTAGTTCTGCTAAGGGTATTCATATTATTCTGAAAGTGATCTTTAGAATAGTCTTCAGTTTGCAAAACTTAAGAGCCCAGTATATCAAACAACTGCACTTTTGGGACAGGGTCTGTAGCCCAGGCTCCAGGTTTTATGTAGTTGAGAGTGACATTTAATTTCTGATCATTCTGTCTCCCACTCCCCAGTATTGGTATCATAGGGATGTTCCATACCACATTTGTGTGGTGTTAGGAACTGGGTGTCCCTAACCCAGGACCTTGAGCATGTTAGGCAAGAATGCTCCCAGCCAAGACCCATTCCCAGCTCTTACAAGTCTCCCTTCTGACTCCATTATTTGACAACTCTAGAAAGTTCCCATGCCTGGAATCCTGCGGCATTTTCCTTTTTGTGAATGATTTTTTTTTTTTCTGTTTGCCTTAATATTGTCAAGATCGATTTATGTTATAGCATTTGAGAATTTTCTCCCATCTTTCTTTTCTTTTCAGTAGTATGGATAGAACTGGGGCTCTTATTCCTTCTGTATGTTGAGTGGCTACTCTGTCACTGACCTATAGCTAAGCCCAGAATTTCCTTCCCTTCTAAGGACCAATAATTGCTATTCTGTGTGTACCCCACAGTCTGCTTATACATCTGTGCATATGTATTTGGGTTACTTAACCATTTTGGCCTTTGTAGACACTACTATTATGGTTGTAGATATCCAGATATCTTTTGAGTCATTTTGGTGAGCTGTTTTAGATTGGTATCCATGAGTGCAGCTGCTAGATCCTATAGTAATTCACTCTAAATATATGAGCCCTTCATTGTGATCTTTCACAGCGATGATACCATTTTATATTCTTACCAACAGAACATAAAAGATATAACCTCATGTTATGCATACATTTTTGCTTCTTTGTAGGCTGTCTCAATCTTTGTTCATAGTTTTTTGTTTGTTTTGTTGTTGTTATGTATGATATTTGTAAATTCTCAGTTTGTTTATTTTTTAAAAAAGAATTATTCCTGTGAGGCTGGAGAGATAGCCCATAGCTTAAGAGGACCCAGGTTCAGTTTTCAGCAACCTCACGGTATTTCACAACTACCTCTTACTCCAGTTCCAGAGGATCTGTGTCCTCCACATCTCCTTACCTCTTTGAGATCTTGAAGCATGTGGTACACATGAAATCATGCAGGTTCATTCCCATGAAAATAAAAATAGTAAAATGCAAAATATTTATACGATCTGAAGAGATTTTTCTGTCAGTGCCTGACTAATACAGTTCCATATGCACACAGCCAAATATCGGACTGAGCACTGGGACCCCAATGGACAAGTTAGGGCAAGGACTGAAGGAGCTGAAGGGGTTTGCAAACCCCATAAGAAGAACAACAATAGCAACCAACCAGACCCCCCAAAGCTCCCATGGACTAAACCACCAACCAAAGAGTACATATGGAGGGACCCATGGCTCCAGCTGCATGAGTAGCAGAGGATGGCCTTATCAGGCATCAGTGGGAGGAGGGGGACCCTTGGTCCTGTGGAGGCTTGTTGCCTCAGTGTAGGGGAATGCTAGGCTGCTGAGGCAGGAGTGTGTGGGCGGGTGGGGAAGCGCCCTCATAGAGGCAGGGGGAGGAGGAGGGGATGGGGGTTTGTGGAAAGGAAACTGGAAAGGGGGATAACATTTAAAATGTCAATAAATAAAATAACCAATAAAAAATAAAAATAGTAAATAAATAAATAAATAAATAAATAATTTAATACTAAATAATTTGATAAATTTTTGAAAAGAACCTTGTCTTTACCTACGGTGCCATTTCCAAGAATTCATCATCAAATCCAAAGTCATGAAGATTTTGTTCTAGCTTCTCCTAAGGACTATGTAGCTTTGGCTCTTTCATTCATGCTGAGTTACTTCATTAGCATTGTATTTGGTAAAAGCCCATTTCTCCATTCAGTAGTCATGACATTTCTATAGGAAACCATTTGACCACATTCACAAGTGTTTATTTCTGAGCCTTTATCTCACTCCATTGCTCAATATGCCTATCTTTATGCCAGTATCCCATTGGTTTGATTATTCCAACAAATATTAATACACCCAGATGAATTGATTTGAAGTTGACTCTACTTGAAATACAAGATGAGTTTTCCTACTCCTACAAAAGAAACTTCAGTGAGTCTTTGCTGGATACTTCATTACATCTGTAAATTGCCTTGAGACATAGTATTGATGTCTTAATGGTAAGCCTTTCAACCTATGGCAAGGGAAAGTGTTTCCACTTATTGGCTTATTTTAAGTATGCTATTCTCTTAAATGACATAAAATGTACTATGTAGGGTTATAAACTAATGTTGCAGTCTATAATCTTTTAGATTAACTACATATTCAACATGCTAGTATTAAAAGTCATAAAGAAATATAAATTAAAGTTATAAGCCATTATTATAATACAAATTTTATAATCTATAGATTTGCTTTTATGAAAATCTTAGATTTTAAAAATGTAGATGTTTATTGTGTGTGAATGTATGTGCATGCACACAAGGCATCGTGTAGGGATATAGATCGAGGACAGTTTTATGGAGTTGGTTCTCTCCTTCAGCCATGTGAGTTCCAGGAGTCAAAGTCAGTCATTAAACTTGGTAGCAAGCACCATTTCACTGGACCATGTGGCACTGAATACTTCTTCAGATGGGTTTGAGCTACTGTTTGTTTTATTGTCTATACTTTTCACAACAGCTCATATCTTAATAGAAACTAAATCCTCAGATCTTGCTTACTTAGGGGAAATATTAATTCCCTCCTTACTTATGGAGAAAAATTTTGATTCTTTTAATATTCTTGGTTGACATAAACATGTTTCCTACAGTCTTTTGGACTTGAGTTCCCCTGATGAGGAAGAAATCTCTTAGGCTTTGCCAAGTAGCCTGGGCATGCATAAGTGAGCTTCTTTTGCTCCTCTCAGGCTACAAGAGCACTGTTCCCTTACTTTGAAGGAGTCTTTTATTTATTTTATTTTACTTGATTTTTTTTTTTATATATTTACAAATTGTTGGCCATATAGCAAGGCTCTACATTGACTAGATCATTATCAAAAAAACCCATTTACTTTAACTTACATTTTGCCACATGGCTGGTTACCTATGCTCAGGTACCAGGAGACCATTTCTTTACCTGTTTAGTGCTCCCCCACTTATCTCCCAGAATTCTTTTTTCCTCCCTATGTCCCATCTCTACTTCTTGCCTAAGCCATAGGCCATAGGATTTTTAACTGACAGGTGAGGCATCCATACACTACACAAGGTGATCTCTCTACAAGTTCCCTTTTTAGCCCAATAAAGGGCTCCTTTTTT
Source organism: Rhynchomys soricoides (assembly GCA_019843965.1). Classification (NCBI taxonomy): domain Eukaryota; kingdom Metazoa; phylum Chordata; class Mammalia; order Rodentia; family Muridae; genus Rhynchomys; species Rhynchomys soricoides. The sequence goes on from JADRCH010000255.1 coordinate 2,047,456, forward strand.
TCAAATATATATTGAATATAATTATAACAATTATGAAAATTATAAGATATGATATACATTTACAACATCCAGTCCATATATTTGGTAATTTAGGTAAAGTATCTTATCATCTATTTCATCTTGGTGAGCTACAATTCTGTGTCTAAATATTCCTCCTCCTAACCTGTATTACCATCCCAAGAAGATCTTACATCCTAAACAATTTCAGCTTAATCATGAGAATATAACTATCTGGTCTTCAACCCCATCACAGATTTCAGAAGGAATAAATATCATATGAGTATGCAGGAAGGGTACAGACGTAGCTTCCAAAAATCATTGAAATGACAGAGATAGCTTACCATCTGAACAGTTACCAATATTCCTTATAATGGTCTTTGAAGGAAGGAGTTTTACTGTGAGTTTTTAGTATAATTTTTTGAAGTTGCTTAATATTTTGGATATTTATATTCATGTCTTTCATCAGTATTGAAGATGTTTACTTACCACTGTACTGATTTCTGTTCTTCCTGTACTGTTTTCTTCTTTTTGTACTGTTTTCTCTTCTTCCTCTCCTCTTCTTCTCCCCTTGACATTCCCACTATGCATATGTTGACACACATCAGGTCCTTCAAGTTCTGTTCAAGTCCAGTTCTCTGGATTATTCTTCTTTCTGTTTCTCAGATATATGCTTTGAAGGTCCCCAATTTTTCTACCTGTTCAAAGTTGACTTTGAATCACTTGAGTGGAATTTGAGTGGAATTGTTGGCTATTGCGTTGTTCTGGTCCAGTATTTCTTTTTTGGTTTATTTAAAAAAGTCTGTCAGCTTATATTTACAGTTTGTTCACATGTTGCTTTCTTGACATTCTCCATGTGTCTGTGTATCTTTAAGAAAAGTACTTCAAAGTCTTTGTCTAGTCTAGTTGCCATCATGTCTTATGTCAGGGACAGTTTCTATGGATGTCATCTCCCTCTGTATTTCTTTGTAAACCTTCTTACAAATACTGTGGTAGCCTAAAGTCAACTCCTTCCTTTTCATTATGTTTTCTGATGTTGTCATTGGTGTTGCTGGTCTTTGTTACTTTCAGTTTCCTTTGTGCTATTGTTTCAGGCTACTTCTGTACTAAGAATAAACAGGATTTACTAACTATTAGTTGTTTATTTCTTTGATTTTTTTTTCTGGGCACATGATTCATTCTAATACATACAGATAATGATTTTGAATACCTTAGTCTTTAATTTCCACTTATTAAGAAGTAAAAGGAGAAGAATAACCATGAGTGAGGGTGCTGGTCACCTAATTCTCTCATAAGCCACTTCACCAGGGCAGGGGACAGTTTGTAAAGTGGATGAGGAGCAATGGAAATTGTCACACAGCTTTTGCGAACCTAGGTTACCCAGTTATGCTTCTGAACACAAAGTGTGTATGGATACAAGTAACCCCACAATATGTGTACAGATCTTTGTGTGATGTAGGGGATGGGATGGGGATGAGTAGATGCCAGGGATTAAAAATTAAATTTTATTAAAATTAACTGCAATGTAATATCCAAAGCTTCAATAGATTCCAATGTTCCCAAACAGTTCCATCAGACAGATTCTGTCAGTGTGATGGCCATCAGATAAGGAATAGATTCCTCGAGGTTCATATTTTGCAATCTTCCTTTTTGTCTTGCATATCATATCTCTTTTGTGTTTCCAATGTACTCATAATACTTCCTAGGTATTGGGAAAAATCATCAAGGTTAATGAAATCTTTTTATTATGAAATGCCTTTAGCTGTAAACCAAGATCTTTGTAGATATTATAACTTGTATGTTTGGGTACTAAGAGCTGTAGTGTAAGGATGGATGTAGGAGTAGATTATAGAAAGGCTATTTAAACTCAATTCCAGTTTCTTCATGATTTCTTCATGTACATGTTTTACATTTTATTTTTTGTATCAGTGTTTTGCTTGAATGTGTGTATGTGCACCATGTGTATGCCTAGTGCCCTGAGAATGCAGATTTAGGCATTATATCTGCTCTAACAAGTTATGAATGGTCATGACCTATCATGTGGATGCTTGGAACACAACCTGGGACATTTGCAAGAGCAGCAAGAACTATTTTTTGATACTTTATTTACATTTCAAATGTTTCCCCCTTTCTAGATCTCCCCTTTGGAGCCTCCCTATTCCCTCTCCCCTCCCCCTGCCTCTATGAGGTTATTCCCCCACCAACCCACCCACCCACTCTCGACTTCCCTCCTTGGCATTCTCCTATACTGGGACATCTAATACCCTCAGGCACAAGGGTATCTCCTCCCCCTGATGGCTAACAAGACCTTCCTCTGCCACATGTGTGGCCAGCACTATGGGTCCCTCTACATGTATTCTTTGGTTGGTGATTAAGCATCTGGATGTCAGGCCAGTAGACTCTGCTGCTTCCTCCATGGGGCTGGCAACTCCCTCAGCTCCTTCATTCCCTTCTCCAACTCTTCCATCTGGAACCTCATGCTCAGCCCTACAGTTGCTGAGAAGTGACTCTTGGATATTCCAAACTTTTGGGCTAATAACCAATTATCAGTGAGTCCAAACCATGTTCATTCTTTTGTGACTGAGTTACTTCGCTCAGGATGATATTTTCAAGTTCTATCCATTTGCCTGCAAATTTCACAAAGTCATTGTTTTTAATAGCTGAGTAGTATTCCATTGTGTAAATGTATCATATTTTCTCTATCCATTCCTCTGTTGAGGGACATCTGGGTTGTTTCCAGTTTCTGATTATTATGAATATGGCTGCTATGAACAGAGTGGAGGATGTGTCCTTATTACATGTTGGAGCATCTTCTGAGTATATGCCCAGGAGTAGAATAGCTGGGTCTTCAGGTAGCATTATGTTCATTTTTCTGAGGGTCCACCAAACTAATTTCCAGAGAGGTTGTATCAGCTTGCAATCCCACCAGCAATGGAGGAGTATTCGTTCTCCACATCCTTGCCAACATCTGCTGTCACCTGAGTTTTTGATCTTAGCCATTCTGACTGGTGTGAGGTGGAATCTCAGGGTTGTTTTGATTTGCATTTCCCTGATGATTAAGGATGTTGTACATTTCTTTAGGTGCTTCTCAGCCATTCGAGATTCCTCAGTTGAGAATTCTCTGTTTAGCTCTGTTCCCCATTTTTGGTAGGGTTATTTGGACCTCTGGAGTTTAACTTCTTGAATTCTTTGTATATATTTGATATTAGTCCTCTATCAGACTTAGGATTGGTAAAGATCTTTTCCAAATCTGTTGGTTATCTTTTTGTCCTATTAACAGTGTCCTTTGCCTTACAGAAGCTTTGTAATTTCAAGAGGTCCCATTTGTCGATTCTTGATCTTAGAGTACAAGCCATTGGTGTTCTGTTCAGGAACTTTTCCCCTGTGCCCATGTGTTTGAGACTTTTCCCCACTTTCTCTTCTATTAGATTCAGTGTATCTGATTTTATGTGGAGGCCCCTTGATCCACTTGGACTTGAGCTTTGTACAGGGAGATAGGAATGGATCGATTCACATTCGTACATACATGTAGACCACCAGTTGAACCAGCACTGTTTGTTGAAAATGCTGTCTTTTTTCCACTGGATGGTTTTAGCTTCTTTGTCGAAGATCAAGTGACTGGAAGTGTGCGGGTTCATTTCGGAGTCTTCAGTTCTATTCCATTGATCTACCTGCCTGTCACTGTACAAATACCATGCAGTTTTTATCACTACTGCTGTGTAGTATAGCTTGAGGTCAGGGATGCTGATTCCCCCAGAAGTCCTTTTATTGTTGAGAATAGTTTTGCTATCCTGGGTTTTTTTCTTATTCCATATGAATTTGAGAATTGCTCTTTCTAAGTCTATGAAGAATTGAGTTGGAATTTTGATAGGGATTGCATTGAATCTGTAGATTGCTTTCGGCAGGATGGCCATCTTAACTATATTAATCCTGCCAATCCAAGAGCATGGGAGATCTTTCCATCTTAGGTTTTCTTTGACTTCTTTCTTCAGCGACTTGAAGTTCTTGTCATACAGATCTTTCACTTCTTTGGTTAGAGTCACACCAAGATACTTTATGTTGTTTGTGACAATTGTGAAGGCTATCATTCCCCTAATTTCTTTCTCAGCATGTTTATCCTTCAAGTATAGGAAAGTTACTGATTTGCTTGAGTTAATTTTGTATCCGGCCACTTTGCTGAAGTTGTTTATCAGCTGTAGCAGATTTCAGGTGGTGTTTTTCCGGTCACTTAAGTATACTATCATATCATCTGCAAATAGTGATATTTTGATTTTTTCCTTTCCAATTTGTATCCCTTTGACCTCCGTTTGTTATCTAATTGCTCTAGCTAGAACTTCAAGTACTATGGTAAATAGATAGTGTGAGAGAGGGCAGCCTTGTCTAGTCCCTGATTTTAGTGGGATTGCTTCAAGTTTCTCTCCATTTAGTTTGATGTTGGCCACTGGTTTGCTCTATATTGCTTTAACTATGTTTAGTTATGGGTCTTGAATTCCTGATCTTTCTAAGACTTTTATCATGAGTGGATATTGAATTTTGTCACATGCTTTTTCAGCATCTAATGAAATGACCATGTGGTTTTTACTTTGAGTTTGTTTATGTAGTGAATTACATTGTTGGATTTCCGGTTATTGAACCATTCCTGCATCCCTGGGATGAAGCCTACCTGATCATGGTGAATGATCATTTTGATGTGTTTTTGGATTCGGTTTGCGAGAATTTTATTGAGTATTTTTATGTCAATATTCACAAGGGAAATTGGTCTGAAGTTTTCTTTTATTGTTGGGTCTTTGTGAGGTTTTGGTATCAGTGTAACTGTGGCCTCATAGAATGAATTGGGTAGTGTTCTTTCCTTTTCTAATTTGTGGAATAGATTGAAGTGTATTGGTATTAGGTCTTCTTTGAAGGTCTGATAGAATTCTGCACTGAACCCATCTGGTTCTGGGTTTTGTTTTATATTTTTTTTGGTTGGGAGACTTTTAATGACTGCTTCTATATCTTTAGGGGTTATGGGACTGTTTAGCTGGTTTACCTGATCCTGACTTAACTTTGATATTTGGTATCTGTCTAGTAAATTGTCCATTTCTTCCAGATTTTCCAATTTTGTTGCATACAGACTTTTGTAGTAGGATCTGATGATTTTTTGAATTTCCTCAGAATCTGTTGTTATATCTCCCTTTTCATTTCTAATTTTGTTAATTTGTATACTATCTCTGTGCCCTCTGGTTAGTCTGGCTAAGAGTTTATCTATATTGTTGATTTTCTCAAAGAACCAGCTCCTTGTTTTCTTGATTCTTTGCATAGTTCTTTTAGTTTCTACTTGGTTGATTTCAGCCCTTAATTTGATTATTTCCTGCCTTCTACTCCTCTTGGGTGTATTAGCATCTTTTTGTTCTAGAGCTTTCAGGTGTGCTGTTAAGCTGCTAGTATATGCTCTCTCCAGTTTCTTTTTGGAGGCATTCAGAGCTATGACTTTTCCTTTTAACACTGCTTTCATTGTGTCCCATAGGTTTGGGTATGTTGTACTTTCACTTTCATTAAATTCTAGGAAGTCTTTAATTTCTTTATTTCTTCCTTGACCAAGTTATCATTGAGTAGAGCTTGTTCAGTATCCTTGTGTATGTGAGCTTTCCGTTGTTGTTGTTGCCAACGAAGACCAGCCTTCATCTGTAGTGATTTGATAGGAGGCATGGGATTATTTCAATCTTCTTATATCTGTTGAGGTTTGTTCTGTGACCAATTATATGATCAATTTTGGAGAAGATACCATGAGGTGCTGAGAAGAAGGTATATTCTTTTGATTTAGGATGAAATGTTCTATAGATATCTGTTAAACCCATTTGGTTCATAAAATTTGGTAGTTTCACTGTGTCACTGTTAAGTTTGTGTTTCCACGATCTGTCCATTGATGAGAGTGGGGTGTTGAATTCTCCCACTATTATTGTGTGAGGTGCAATGTGTGATTTGAGCTTTAGTAAAGTTTCTTTTATGAATGTGGGAGCCCTTGCATTCAGGACATAGATGTCCAGAATTGAGAGTTCTCCTTGGTAGATTTATCCTTTGATGAGCACAAAGTGTCCTTCCTTATCTTTTTTGATGACTTTTGGTTGAAAGTCGGTTTTATCCAATATTAGAATGGCTACTCCAGCCTGTTTCTTGGGGCATTTGCTTGGAAAATTGTTTTCTAGTCCTTTAGTCTGAGGTAGTGTTTGTCTTTAACATGGAGGTGCATTTCCTGTATGCAGCAAAATGCTGGATCCTGTTTATGGATCCAGTCTGTCTGTCTATTTCTTATTGGGGAATTGAGTCCATTGATGTTAAGAGGTATTAAAGAATAGTGATTGTTGCTTCCTGTTATTTTCAATGTTGTTTATATGGTTGTGTGGCTATCTTCTTTTGAGTTTGTTGAAAGATTACTTTCTTGCTTTTTCTAGGGTGTTGTTTTCCTCCTTGAGTTGGCGTTTTCCATCTGTTATTCTTTGTACGGCTGGGTTTGTGGAAACATACTGTGCAAATTTGGATTTGTCATAGAATATTTTGGTTTCACCATATATTATTATTGAGAGTGTTGCTGGGTATAGCAGCCTGGGCTGGCATTTGTATCTCTTAAAGTCTGTATGACATCTGCCCAGGATCTTCTAGCTTTCATAGTCTCTAGTGAGAAATCTGGTGTAATTCTGATAGGTCTGACGTTATATATTACTTGCCCTTTTTCCCTTACTGCTTTTAATATTCTTTCCTTATTTTGTGTATTTGGTGTTTTGACTATAATGTGACAGAAGGAATTTCTTTTCTGGTCCAATCTATTTTGAATTCTGTAGGCTTCTTGTGTATTTATGTTCATCTCTTTCTTTAGGTTAGAGACATTTTCTTCTATAATTTTGTTGAAGATATTTACTGGTCCTTTACGTTGGAAATCTTTACTCTCTCCTATACATATTTTCCTCAGGTTCTGTCTTTTCATTGAATCCTGGATATTCTTGATGTTTTTGTTTAGAAGCTTTTAGCATTTTGTGTTTTCTTTGTTGTGTCAATGTTTTCTGTGGTACTTCCTCACCTGAGATTCTCTCTTCTATCTCTTGATTCTGTTGGAGAGGCTTGCATCTATGACTCCTGATTTCTTCCTAGGTTCTCTACCTCCAGGGTTGTCTCCCTTAGTGATTTCTTTATTGTTTTTATTTCTATTTTTAGTTCCTGGATGGTTTATTCATTTCCTTTGTCTGTTTGATTGTGTTTTCCTGTAATTCTGCCCATTTGATTGTGTTTTCCTGTAATTCTTTAAGTGATTTTTGTGTTTCCTTTTTAAGGCTTTCTAGTTATTTACCTGTGTTCTCTTGTATTTCTTTAAGGAAGTTATTTATTTCCTTCTTAAAATCTTCTATCATCCTCGTGAGATTTAATTTTAAGTCTGAGTCTTCCTTTTCTGGTGTGTTGGGGTACCAAGGGCTTGCTGTCGTGGGAGAGCTGAGTTCTGATGATGCCAAGTAGCCTTGGTTTCTGTTCCTTGTGTTCTTGCCCTTGCCTTTCACCATCTGGTTATCTCTGGTGTTAGCTGGTCTTACTCTCTCTGACTGTGGCTTGTCTTTCCTTCAAGCCTAGGTGTCAATATTCCTTGAAGACCAGTTCTCTCTGCGATGAATTTGTATTTGGAGAGCTGTGGTGCAGGGTCAGTTCTGGCGTGCAGAAAGAAACAAGAAGGATATAATCCCCAGCTGTCCCTTGTTTCCTTGTTGTCCCTTGTGTCTTGATGACTCTGCAAGGGTCCTTCTTGGTCCAGTGAACTTGAAAAGAAGTGATGTTCTTGCCTGTGCTTGAAGGTACATCGGTACTCCTGGGATACCAGCTCTCTCCTGGCCCTATTTGAGTATGGAGCCCATGTCACAGGATCTGCTCTCCAGCCACCCAAAGAAACCAGAAACCCGCCCCTCAGTCCCTGGATATTCCAGGTAGGTCCCTCTGAGCAGACAGGCTTGCCCACACTCCTGGGAGGCTAGCTTTCTCCCAGTGCTAATTGGCTATGGAGCCCTGGTGGCCCAGGCAGAGGTCTCCCGCCACAGATGGAAACAGGAAGCTGCTCTAAACTATTGAGCAATATTTTCAGGCCCTCAATTTTGATTTCTAGTATAATACATAGGCTACATTTCTCTAAAGTCAGAAATATCTCCCTCTCTCTCTCTCTCTGTCTCTCTCTCTCTCTCTCTGTGTAATATATACAAATTAACCATACACTTATAAGAAAAAGTGAAAACTGTATTGTAACAAGTAGATCAAGCCATTAAATTGATTTCATCACTAAAGCCACCAGGATTATTGATGAGGATTATACCAGGGTCAACTAAGCCTTAGCAGATAATATTGATCATGACACTAGCCAAAGAGTGTTTCAAGGTAAAATGAAGTAGGGACTTGTCAATAATGTGGTCTACACCCTGTTGTCATTGTTTCTCTCTAGTGGCATTAATTCTCCTTTAGGGACAAAAAAATGCTAGTATTTTCTCTAAGACACTTAAAAGCTTCTATTCCCCCTTCTAAGTGAGATTTAAACATCTTCACTTAAACCTTCCTTTTCATTTAACTTCTCAGTGTCTCTGTGGTATTCTGTACTTTTCAGCTAATATCCACTTATCAGTAAGTCCATACTATGCATATCCTTTGGGTCTTGGTTACTTCACTCAGGATGATATTTTTTAGTTACATCCATTTGCCTGAAAAATTCATGATGTCCTTATTTCTAATAGATGAATAGTACTCCATTGTGTAAATGAACCACATTTTCTGTATCCATTCTTCAGTTGAGAGGCATCTGGGTTGTTTCTAGTTTCTGGCTATTATGTGTAACATAGTGGAGCATGTGTCCTTGTGGTAAGGTGGAGCATCTTTTGGGTATATGCCCAGAAGCCGTACAGCTGGATCTTCAGTTAGAACTATTTCCAGTTTTCTGAGGAACTGCCAGATTGATTTCCAGAATGGTTGTACAAGTTTGCAATTCCACCAGCAACAGAGGAGTGTTCTCTGATCTCCACATCCTTGTCATCAGGCACTGTCCCTAAAAATCATGGGAGGCAGAGGGAGGGAGGCATTTGGGTGGGAGATGGAGATGGTGGGAAAATGGGGGACAGGATTAGGTATGGAGGGAGACAGAAGAAAGGCCCAGAGGGCCAGGAGAATGAATAGAAATATGCAGTTGCTTGGGATATGGGGTAAGGGGAACCTCTAAAAGTTCCAGACACCTGGAATAGGAGAGGCTCCTGGGAATCAATGTGGGTGACCTTAGCTGAAATGCCCAACATTGGAGGTATGGAACCTAAAGGGACCACCTCCAGTAGTTAAACAGGACCAACAGTGGAGGAATGGGGACACCAACTTACAAAATTTTTGACTCCAAATTCTTCTACCTATATGAAATGCAGGGACAAAAATAGAGTAGTCTCTGAACCAATGACTATTTCCATGTCTGTGAAGAACTGTGTTGAAATATTAATGGGGATTGCATTGAACCTGTAGATTGCTTTTGGTAGGATGGCCATTTTTGCTATTTAATCTCTATCAATCCAAGGGCATGGGAGATCTTTCCATCCTCTGAGGTCTTCTTTGATTTCTTTATTTTAGGGTTTTGAAGTTCTTGTACAGATCTTTCACTTATTTGGTAAGAGTTACACCAAGATATTTTATACTATTTGTAGCCATTGTGAAGGGTGTTGTTTCCCTAATTTATTTCTTTGCCTGTTTATCATTTGTATAAAGGAGGGCTACTGATTTGAGTTAATTTTATATCTAGACACTTTGCTGAAGTTGACTGTCAGCTGTTCTGCTGAGAAAATCTTCTCCTGTGCCAGTGTATTCAAGGCCCTTCCCTACTTTCTCTTCTATCAGTTTTTGTGTATATAGTTTTATGTTGAGGTCTTTGGCCCACTTAGACTTGAGTTTTTTGGGTAGGGTCATAAATATGAATCTATTTTTGTTCTTCTACATGCAGCTATCCAATTTGACTAGAACCATTTGTTGAAAATACTGTCTTTTTTTCCCCCAGTGTGTATTTCTGAATTCTTTATCAAGTGTCCGTACGTGAGTGGATTTATGTCTGGTTCTTCGTTTTTATTCTATTGATCAACATGACTTTTTTTTATGCCAAAAAAAATGAGCTTTTTTGTTTGTTTTATTACTATACCTTTGTAGCATTGTTGAGGATTATTTAAGCTATCTTGAGTTTTTGTGTTTTTCTGTATGGCCTGTTAATTTCAGGTCTGTAAAGAATTGTGTTGACTTTTGATGGGGGTTGCATTGAATCTGTAGGTTGTTTTCGGTAGGATTTTCATTTTATTATATTAACTCTACCAATATGTGAGAATAATAGATTTTTCCATCTTTGGATATCTTATTCAACTTTTTTCTTTAAAAAATGTGACTTTTTGCCACTTGCTAGGTTAAACACACCCCTAGACACTTTAAATTGTTTGAGGCTATTGTGAAGGATGTTCTTTCTGTAATTTCTTTCAAAATCTGTTTGTCATTTGTATATAGAAGGGCTACATTTTTTGAGTTAATATTGTATCCAGCTACTTTTCTGAAAGTGATTATTAGCTATAAAAGTTTAATCTTTTCAGATTTCCTGGGTATTTTGTGTTAGATGTTTTTTTACATTTAATATTTTCTTTGACAGATACATCCATGCATTCTATCATATCTTCAGTGTCTGAGAGTCTTTCTTCCATCTCTTG